>APFE031331857.1:926-25758 GCA_000404065.3 Pinus taeda | reverse complement strand
TTTCAGGGCCATGTGCATCTGATGGAGAGGAGGCCGGAGTGAAAAAACTTTTGATAGTCACATCACGGTCACCCTTTCTCATTCTACCCTTTCCCTTATCTTGACTAGGAGGAACATATCGGAAAGGATTGGATGCATTGGTTTGAGCCTGAGGGATAGAGCAAGAATCCTCAAAATCATAATGGGGGTTGGAACCCATCATTCTTTGTATCTCCCTCTTCCTCCCAATTTCAGCCTGTATTTCTTTTTGCCTAGCCTTATCTTGTTTAAATTTCTCAATGCTAGCCAACATAGTCTGCCTAACCTCCCCAAGCTCAGGTGATTCACATGGGGTAATTTGGCCTATAATCCCTGCCAAGTGTAGCTTCAGCCTATTAATGCCCCCTGGACCATCCTTAATTAACCTATGGCAAAATTTGCAATGCATTGAACTCTCAACCATTTCAACATATGCCCATGCAGGATCTCTTGTTTTAGGTGCCATTTTTGGAATAGGGAATGAAAGCAAACAATCTGAAAATGAAAAAAAAAAAAACCTTGATTCAATGTTCATTCATTTGACAAAAAACAGTCTCTAAACTTTCTAGACATGCACCTCAAATTTACTAAGCTAAAACAGATTTATAGAGGTCAAAAAAAATACCTCCAGGCACAAACTGCCTCCTCAAACTTGCTCCAAAAATCAGCTCCTCAATGCTGCTCCAAATGGCTGCCCAAGAAGCTCCTCACTCCAGCTACAATGCTCCTCCAAGACTCCTCAAGTGCTGCTCCAAAACAAGCTCAAGAACTCTCAAGAACTGCTCACTAACTCTCAAAGAAGACTCTCACTCAAATGCACAAGACTGCTGTGAGAGAATGAGAGCTCTTGGGTTACTTAAATAGCTTTTGGGAGGGGGATATGGACCCCAAAAATGTTTTAGAAAATTCATAAACCACTTGGAGTCCACCAAAACCCTAAAACCCAACTGCAATTTGCTTGAAATCCGGTTTTTTTAGTGCGCTGTCCGTCCGGTTCGGGGTCTGCATTGACCCGGCCGTTTTATTGCGGGACCCGGCCGGGTTGACCGAGTCATCAATGACCCGGCTGAGTCATTGCCTGACTCGGCCGGGTCATTGATGACTCGGCCACCCGAGCCGTTTCAGAGGCCGGGTCAGAATCCTAGGCCTTGACCCGGATCAACCCGGCCGGGTTGATCATGACCCGGCCGTTTCTTAAAACATTGGCTGTAACATATACTGTGGGTGCCCTAACCACAGAAGAAGCTACAGTAGTGACACATCAGCCCAAGGTATGTGTAGGTGTATTTGAATTGTTTGGGTGCTAGGTGGATGGTCCATGTGTGAACAGTTTATGCAGCCTGTGGAAGCCATGTGTTAGGGTTGTCTTAGGTGGTTAGAAACCCTAACTAGGAGCATATTCTACAGTAGATTATTTGACAGAAGTATTAGGCATCATTGGATTGTTGGAGGGCAACATGTTGGTAGCCCAAAGTAGCCCTAGATCAGCGTGACAAGAAGGACATTGACAGTTGTGAGTTGGGTGAAAGATTGAGCCTAATGTGTAGCTCTTTGATGGACGAAAGAAATTACTAGATTGGAAGTTGGATAGCTCAAGTATTGGCCAGTCTAGAAGAGCAGATTGGATCAACCCGTGTTCATTGAAGTAGAAGTGACTTGCAATTGTGATAGGAGGCAGCCCTCCTGGAGTATCTATGTGTTGTTTCTTAATGGGCTAAGGGGCAGCTAGAGAGCAGAATGGAAGTGAAGGACCAGCAGGACGAGATACGACATAGAGGCTGTGATTGTGCACTAGAGCAGCGAGATTGTCATTGTATCTTGTATACTTGTACTTGTGGATATTTGAGGGTCATTATTGTGCACGTGATTGGTTTACTGCATTATATTGTTCCGCTGTGCTTAGTAGCTTTGTTGAGATTCTTGGTTTTGGTAGCGTCAGAGATTTAAGATTCTATCCTGGACACCAAGGTCGTGGAAATTCAACATGGTATCAGAGTGAATCTGAGCTACTTTGAGGGGCAATGAATCAGTGTGCATAGCGAAGTACAGCTTAAGAGGGAGTTGGTCACATTATACGTGAAGGGCCCACTACAATGTCGAAGTTGTAGGTTGGTCTACGGTATGAGGGTAGGTTAGAATGGTTGTCCAACTATAGTCCTTGGAAGAAAAGGATCAAGTTGGTATTGCAGGTCAACAGGATCTCGGAGTTCGCCGAGAAAGAGATCAAGAAGCCAACCGACCCTAAGGAGCTGGAAGTGCACAAGGAATTGGATACGAGGGCAAGATTGATCATCCTTGATGGTGTGAAGGATCCCCTAATACCTCATTTTTTCTAGGAAGAACACTACACATGAGATGTGGATGGCTCTTCAAAATTTGTTAAAGAATAAGAACGAGAACTGGGTATTGGTATTGGAGGATAAGTTGAAGTCCACCAAGATGATACAGGGTGAAGGAGTGACTTCGTATCTGACAAGGTTGTCTCATGTCAAAGATGAGCTTGTTGTCGTCGGTGTGACTACTTCAGATTTAGATATGGTGAGGATTGCTTTGAAAGGGTTCACCAAGGAATGTGAAACCTTCATCAAGGGGATCGTTGCCAGAGAAAAGTTGCAAGACTGGAATAGGTTGTGGGACAACTTCATTCAGGAAGAGCTGCGAGACAAGGATCTTCATCCGAAGAAAAAGGCTTTAGATGATGACGCGGCACTTGCAGCACGAAGGAAGGGTAAGTAGAAGGGACTTGAGTAAAGTCAATATTTTAACTGTGGTTAGATGGGTTACTTTTCGTCAAGATGTCCAATGAACAAGAAGACAGGAGATGACGAGAAGAAGAAAGGGAAGCAGGTCGTCGGTGTTGCCACTTTTGCTAAGATAGATGCTCTCATGAAGAGGTTGGAGGAGGACGACTTTGCTATGATCTCTCATTTCTCGCAGGGTACTATCAATGAGGATGGATGGTACGTGGGCAGTGGTACAAGGTCACAGGAGGTATTTGAGACTCTAGTTGAGTCGGACTCGAAGTTGCAAATGGTGTTGGGCGACAAGAGTCAGAAGGAGAACTAAGGATTGGGAGTTGTGCCATTCAAGATGGAATCAGGATGAGTGATGCGGGTCCAGGATGTATTGTTTGTACCAGGGCTCAGATATTCTAGGTGATCAATCACCAAATGAACGATCCGACAGTAAAAATTGCAGCTCCTTAGTTGGACAGCAAAAGTTGCTCCAAACTTCTCTATTGCTTTGCGTCACCCTTCCTAGCTCACCAGCACCTAGTCTGCCCCACGAAAATTTTCCCAATGCTGCCTCTTGGCCCTGCGTCAGCTCTGCTAGCCTCTGTGCAGATAATGAAGCCTCTGCGCCAGCCCTCAGACCATTTGTGTCACCCACGCTGGCCTCTACAACTTCTGTGTGGCTCCCAGCTGCCTCTGCTTAGCACCTAGTTGTCTCTGCGTCAGCCTCTCCAGGCTCTGCGCTATCTCTCTGGCACTATCTCTGCCTCTCTACTATGTATTCTCGGCCTCATGCCGAACTACCCCTCGCTGCAACATATCACGAGCTCGATTCTCTCAGCAAACCCCACTCCAGAAAATCGAACTCACTGATCAACATGGTGTATCTCCAACTGACCCTCAAGCCTCCTCTTATACTTTTCCTGTTGAGTCTTCAATGACCGAGATTAAGTCTCTAATCAACATCTAAGATTAGATTTGTCTTGATCCATGTCATTTAGAACATTCTCACCCAGTTTTATATTAATACCCATTAATATTTTAATTTTCCTAGGTTTAGAGTTAGGAACCCCATTAAAAATATTAATTATTTTAATATCTCTCTAACCGGGTGGAATTTCCCCAAACCATTTATGGGCCTTGGAGATCTTATGTGCCTTAGCCTCTCCACCAATTTTCATGGCTAGAGTGCATCCGATGCTACCACAAATCAATTAACCTGTCACAAAACTCTAAAATTTCGGTTTGCAATTCTACCCAGAAACCTGTCCTCCTTGCCACACGTTTTGCAGAGAGAAGTTGCCCAATGTTGTACGAACTAATCAAATGAAGGATGTGTGAGTGATGAATGTGACAAATGAGGTGTGAGGTCTCTTGTATTTATACAATTCATTGTCGGTGAAGGGACACATCCATTGGGCTTCTTGAGCCTACATGATGATGAAGCTAACCTAAACAATTTGCACATGTGTGGGCATAAATTCAAAATCACAGTTTTGCTTGTCCAAATGGGATGATCTTTATATCAATCTTGGACTTCTCAAAAAGAGGAATCCAATGCAATCATCTTCTCCATCAAATGAGTTGTCCCATCATGCACTTTACTAATTTATTCCCGTCATGTACTTTACTGATTTATTCCTACCTACTTGTTTTGTTAATTAACAAGTTATTTACCATGTAAATACTGGAAACAAATACAAGTACATGTTCAACACATTATAGATCATCAACTGAAGGAAACAAAACAAGCACACAAGTGACACCGTTGTTTTTGGACCAATGTCCCTGGAAAAACCCAATGCGAGAAAACTAGTGCAGCAATCTGAAGGTTTTGATTATTAAGCAGTTTGAGAATACAATCTGGGTGCCAAAATCGGCTCACCCAACAGAGAATAATCTCGGCAGTAGTACCGCTCAGTTGGAGACAGATGTTCTAAGTGAAACCCCGAATAATCGCTCCAGCAGCTTCACAACTCCAATATGCCCCACGAAACCCCAACGTTAGCCTCTAGGGACAACGTTGGCCCTTTCTGGCCCAACGTTTGCCCAGCATCACTCTCACTTGGCTTGCGTCAGCCTCTGGAGGCACTGCATCAACCCTCTGGCCCTCTACATTACCCAAGCTGGCCCTTTGAGGCACTGCGCAGATCCTGGTTGCCTTTGCATGAGCCCTGGCTAGCTCTGCGTGAACCCATGGTTGGTTCTGTGTCCCTCACTCTCAGCTACTACGTTGATCCTCCTGTTGCTATCTCTGCCTCTCTACTTCTGTATTCACTACCCCTCAGCTGCAACTCTGATCACTCTCTCGACTTCCTCAGCAAACCCAGCCCCAGAAAGTCAAAATCTTGATCAACTCGATGTGTTCTCCAAGTGACCCTCAAACCTCCTCTTATACTTTTCTCGTTGACAAATCAACTGCCGATATTAAGTCCCTAATCAACGGCTAAGATTAGTTTTGGCTTGATCCATGACTTTTGGACCATTCTAACACAGTTTTATATTAATTCACATTAATATTTTGTTTTCAAAAATATTAATTATTTTAATATCTCCCAAACTGTTTAGAATTTGCCCAAACCCTTTCTAGGTATTGGAGATCTCATGTGTCTTAGCCTCTCCACGAATTTTCATGGCTAGAGCACATTCGATGCTACCCCAAATCAACATAGCCCAAAACTATCAATAAAATGATTTTATCTCCATCTGATAAAAAACAGACCTTACCATTTATCAACACAGTATAAGAAAGTTTGTAGTCAGTACATACCACAAATCAATGAAAATGGAACACCTTGAATTGCACCCCAAAGTTTTTATTATGATAGAAAAAATAGTTTCCAGCGAGACAATAGTTTACATGAGTGCTTCAGCAGCAATTTCTTAGCCTGAAATCAGATGACTAGAGACTCAAATGACCCTCTAATTTATAGATAAATTCTCCAAGTGAAAAATAACAACTAATTTCCTTGATCCTTGTCAAAATAGTTTTGGTCGTCGAAAAATATTTGACCATCTTTCAAACTTAGCTATTGAATTTTTATTTTTGAAGAATTTTCGAATTTATCATTTAATTCCATTTTTATTAGCTCAAAATTAATTATTTTGAGTTAATTTCCTCAAAAAATTGACTTTGACTTAACCTCCAAGGTCCATTTTTTCTTGAAATATCCAATATTCCCTTGGTGGAGGACCTCCAAAAATTATTTATTTTAAAACCCACGAAGTTTTCACTTGGAGAATTTAATTTTCCTAAGATATTTTAATTTGGCTCTAATTTAATTAATTTTCTAGCTTAGGATTTAATTTTATTTTGCCAAAAAAATTATTTAACTGACACTTGAGGAGATCTAATGTTTTCTTTTCACCCTCTAATATTTTAATCGCGGTGTGTAAGTATGAGGGACCATGCATTAAAATAGTTTTTAAATAAGATTTACAATTCAACCCTCAAAGGGGGAATACCCATTTGGCTAAGACCCTCAAAATACATATTCAATCTACGACAAAATATGATCCAGTAAAGCAAGTGATTTGTAATAAAATAATTTAACAACTAGCTTAAATTATTTTCAAATCACTTTTATATAAAACTCGACTAGAACACTAGGGCTCACCTAAGACTTTGACGAAGAATTCCACCCTAGCTTTGGGATGAGGCTGGAGGGAAAAACTCTGTCGACCATCCGTGTTTAGAAACACAAATGAATCAGTAAGACAAAAAACCTCCTAAGATGAGACTCTTACCAAAATAATAGGCTTACCTAGGTTGTTACATATATTCATGGTCTTACTAGCTTCATTTACATTACATAACTTTCAGAATGTGTTTACAATGACACATGAATAGCTGATAGATGATCTGATCCTGTTGAAAAAATTGGTACTTCCGCTTCCTTGGAACTTTGACAAATATTGTGCAATAGGTATCACCCATTGGTGGTGGGTAACATGGCTCACACGTGTTTTTATTTTGGCATACTTTACTTTTGAGCTAGTGGGTTGGCTTGTAACCAAATTTTACATTATGTCTATTCAAAAATCAAACTTGTGTAGGGGCTTTTAGTCATAAATTAGGGGTGATATACCTCATATAAGTAGAGGATCACCTCTCTCACTTTATCATCATCATTTCTGTGGAATTTGGCCTCTCTTAAAGAGACTTGACTTTCTCTTTGTACTTTGCCACTTGTGGTGATGTGATCTTATGTGGAATTTGGCTATTGGACTAATGTTTGTTGTGGAGAAGTCATTTTAGGATTGAAAGAAGGCATGTTCTTGGATATACTGTGATTATTTTTATTGAATATATTTTGTGGTTGTGCATGTAATGAAATATTACTAGGGCTTCTATTTGCCTCGCCTAAATGCATACTTTTACATGAAATTGCATATTGCATGGTAAAAAATATCACCCTTGAAACTGCACTTGTGCCCTTTCTCTTAGGCCTGTGCATCAACACAATATCCATCTTCAGCTCCCTTTTTGTGAGTCGCATCAATACAACCTCCCTACCCATCAGTCTGTGTCTCCTACTGTCATTCTTGCTGCCCATCCCTCTCCCCCAACACATACCCTTGCAAAATCACTTCAAATATATGGACAATTTACTTGCTGCATTCATTGACTTTAAGTTGTTTATCACACAGACTTGAACGTCATTCTCGCAGATCAGTCAAAATTTTATGCATATGTTGGTAGATTTATTGCATATTTTGAAGGATTCAAGACTAGATCCATGCTTCTGATCCACTGATTTCGAAGGTTAAGTAACAGATTTTGGAGTCTGGATCAGCCAATTATCCTAGAGACAGGCCCCAGAACTATCATGCACCAGCTCTGAATTGAGGATTGTTGTCGGTGACAGTTGCAGCATTCCTAAACTGTCCAATCAAACCCCTTGGGATTAATTCCCCAAGGAGAAAAGGTGATCGATAACACTGCCTGTCTGATTTTGGATTAGGAGCAGGACAAACTCCACTTTGAGAGACCATGGATGCTACAAAATCAACAAAGAAGGATGCCCACTAAAGATAATGAAGCCCACAACTCAGAAAAAGTAGGGTTCTGAGACTTGACATTTACATCAAGAAAAATCCTAGTTTTGATATTTTATAGCCCTAAATTGCTAATATCTTTCCATTGAGAAATTGTACTTTCAATTATTGTTATCTTTGAATGTAGATCTAACTAAAAGTTGAAAAACCATTTAAAGAATTTCTCCAATATTATAATGTCGCAAGATTTACCAACAGCACAATGGATCCACAATGGCACTCATTATATATTTAAGATTCTAAATGATATGCAATTTTGAAAACAAACCTGTGACACCCATGGGGAAAACTGTTGATGCACTTCACTCACTAGGTCTCCCTTTATAACTGACTGAATAACCTGTCCATTCAGAAAAGTTGCTAAAAGTCACCACTTGTTAGAAACACTAAAACTAAGATGGTGAGAGCCATACCTTAAAATTACCCGGTTCAACAGGTAAAGTATAGTTCATTTAGTTTCGAAGGCGTTTTCAAAATCCAAACTACAAATGCATACATAAAAGACACTTCTAATTGGAACTAAGTTTAGATCATATATAATTGTGAATATTCTATTGGATAAGAAAGAATGCAGATAACTTATCCTCCCAGTGCATGTTATACTAGATGATGCAACATTACTCTGCTTAAATGTTGTTGTTGTACCAATGCAAAGGTCAATTCTCACAAACCTGCTTCCTAGAAGTCCCAACAGGGAAGCATCTTGACGTATTAGGACGAAAAACATAAGCACCAGAAGCCTGCAAGCAAAGTCATTAAAGTAGATTATAAGGATTGTTTCCCTTATTTGTAGAGAGAAACACTTGAAAAGATATAAACACATAATAATTAACCATATTTGAAAAATGGAACTTCCTACAATGAACCATGACGCTTAACCAACCATATCCTATTTATCATAAACGTAATATCAGAGAAGTAACTAAATCCCAGTGAGAGGATATAATGTCATTGTAAATGATTTATTAAGTACAGCAATCCTAGCCTATATTGCTTTAAGTTTTGAGTTTTAAAGTAAATTTTGACAAGATCCTGGTGCATCAGCATTCAATAAGGATTTTGTATTCATATTAGTTACCTGGAGTTCTTACATTAGGAGGTAACTATGCAACGCTCAATGTTTGTTTTTCCAGTATTTAGAAGACAGCCAACATGTGAGAATGAACGGCAAATGCCTTGTTTATGAGAGAACAGTCGCAATTAGAAGTGTAACAAATGTAACTCAATCCAAGAAGTCTAAAAAAGGTTCAAATTCTTCAACAATAATGCATCTTGGTGAAAAAAGTTCAAATTCAATATAATTGGAAATACACAACAGAGAACTCTAAAACAGATAGGTTTAAAAAGGATATAAGTAAAACTCAAAAGCATTCATGAGCCTTACAACACAAACCATTCCTACGCCTTGAATATATTTTTTAGACGCCATTTTTTGATCAGCTGGACTTATTATTTGCTACTTTTTTTTACTTGTCCAGGCCTCATTAAAGCAAATATGTTTGTAGCCTGGGGATTGCTTTTGGTCACATATTGATACCAAATGAAGAGTTGTAAATTGTAGGAGTCTGTACGGTTAGGTAAAGTAGACCATTAGGAGTTTGTACAGCTTGAGTGGGCCTGACGGTAAAGAACATGTGTTTTGTAAGAGGCCACAGGTTCAAATCCAGAGGGTAGAATATATACACCTCAGTAGACTTTAGCAGTCAAATCACTGCATCGAGGTGGGTCTCTTGTCCCACAAACAAACAAGGGGATCTCATACACCAATTTGGTGTCTGTCTTGGTCGTGGCCTTGAAATTAAATGATTATTATTATTATTTATTAAGAGATATGCTATCAGATTCACAGAACTACAAGGATCTGTGATCTGTATTTCCACAAATCTACGTCTAGACTGACAGGTTTAACACCAGATCTGCTCAGGGCCGTAAAACCATAACTTTAACCTTTAAAAAAATCCCTCTAAAACACAGATCTGTTTGTTCATGGTAGTGATTTGGAGTGAAATATATATATACTGGAAGATTGAATTGTCCAAGCTCTGCTTTATAATTTATTTTGACATAATTATATGTTTCTCCGTGTGCTGTGTCGAGATCCTAACTTTTCAAAAATTCCGGAAGATTACATATATGGATCTGTATTTATTTCCATGCCTACATGGTGTCAAACCAACCATAGACTATAATATAATATTATTCCACGGTTGGGGATGAAAGCCTTGAAAACATTTACTGCGAGATGCTTCCAAAGCTCACAGAACCTGTATAGCTTGCGTTACATTCTTTTAGACGTTTACTATACAGTGTAAGTGGTAACACTTCACATTAACTGTAGATGGGAATATGCAGAGGAGTTTACCTACCTCACATTAACTGTAGATGAAAATACGCAGAGGAGTTTAACATACTAATTTAGTTCAGTGCAACTGATAGCTCACAAACAAAATGTTCACTAACAATTATATACATAAGCCTGAGATGATTCACTAAATCATGGAATCATGTCCACTTGATGCTGTAAGTCATAAGTTATAACTTGACGTTATAAGAACTTGTAACTGTTACGCAACATTCTTCTGTGTATGTTGTTAAGTGATTATTGTGCAATTACGAGTTACGGTCAATTATAATGATATTGGAACAAAAGGAAATTGAGATCTGCATGGAAACATGTATAATCTTAAAATCAGTGTTTTTAAAACCGGCCTAACTAACCGGTTACCGTCTAACCGGCCAGTCAGCAAGGCCACCAGTTGGAACCGGCCGAAAAACCCGGTCAGGAAGACAATGTGGCGAAGTTTTGGCCCTAATCGGCCGGTTTAAGATGGAACTGGCCAGTTTATAGTCAAACCAGCCGGTTCAGTCCTAAACCGGCCGGTTACCTGCCATGCCAGCCTCCACCATTTGTATTGCTGGTTTGTTTGTGGGGATCCTATCTCTGACATGATTGGAACCTTGGAAATGAATTGTATGAGCATGACCAGCATTCTCTCTCATCACTTGAACCATATATGCATAATATTTCAGATCCAAGGAAGAAAAGTGTGATGAAGGCCTTGTTGGAGCACCCCATGTTTCTATTAAATAGTATGCATGTCATCATGTCTCAAATGAAGCACATTGTGATGATGAGATACACTTGCATGAAGGCAAGGGTTTGGTAAGTCATATTCCCTTCCAAGTTTCTGAATTTAGTAATGATTCTTTTGATGATTTTGTAGAAGAACCCTGAAGATGAAAACCTTTTAGGTGTTATTGTTCCCTCATGTAATGAAGAGCATGATGGCCAAGAGGACGAGGATTTTGACATTTTTTTTATTTAAGGCATAGATGGCATTTGTATTACTAGTTTGTTTGTGGAGATCCTACCTCTGACATGGATATTGAGAGTTTAATAGAGAAATGTCTAATTGGCATACTCAATTACTCCAATTCCAATTTGTTAGCCTCTCTCATAAAACAATAATAAATCCAAAAATAAATTAATTAATTAAATATTCCAAGTTAGGAATTTGTGCCTAACTCTTGGGTTGTTCCTCTAAGATAGGAGTTAGTTTAGGTAACTCCTATATTGGTGTGTCTCTGGTGAGAAATTATCTCAACCAAAGGAGAAATTATCTCAACCAAAAGTGTCTAAGATAGCATAGACTATCTTGAAAACACTATCTCTCATCTATTTATTTGTAACATTATATTCAATTTTTTCAATAATAATGAGAGTGAATACCTGAGGAAGCATCAGGCTTCTGCCTTTTTCCGCCAATATATTTTGTGTCTGGTTTTATATATTTGTCTGAGTTGTTTTAATATGTATTATGTGGTATCAGAGCAAAGAATCCTCTCCTGTGCGATATGAGGATTTGATGAGTGCATCGTATATAATTGTGTATTGTGTATGCAGTGACTAGCATGGATTTGCGCTAAGGAGCGATCAAGCTAGAAGAATACGGACGAAATTAATTTGATGGTGGTGTTCGATTCGGTTTTTTAAAATTTCACTTTGAGGGTTTTTTGTTCCGGAACTGTCAAATCTTTGTTTGTTGTGATGGTTTGAAAACTGTAGCAAAATGGAGTCGATATCTAGCGTCCAATGCGTTGGAGAGAAGTTGATCTAATTCATAGACAAAGAGAAGTATCGCAACATGCTTTTGAATTTCTGAAAATTTAGTTGGATTCATTTTTTAGATTCATGATCCGTTGAAGGCTGAAGGCGATTGGTGATTTTCCTCTGTAATACGAAATTGTTGATATCTTCTCTGCGTTTGGCTTTTGACTGCTTAAATATATGAATGACATATTGTCTTTCTGTTGAAAGCTTTCCATCGGGGTTTACACAGGCACCAATGCTTCTAGAAATTTATTGCAAGGATTTAACGCATTTCCATGTTAAGGTTATGTTGGGTGGAGACAAAGTTGTTTCGTTTGATTTTCCAAGGATTTAAAACATTCTAAGTCCCCGTTGATGTCTTTAACGTAGCTGTCAAAGGGTACAAAGGAGGCAGAGAGCTAACGTAGCTGGATTATTGATATCGGCATTTTGTTTGAAATTTATTGTAAAGTGATGCAGGGTGTGCCTGTCACAGAGATCTGTGTTCAAGAGACGGCGTTTAAATGTTGTGGTACATTGAGATTTGTTTCAGAGGAGAACGCTCTCATTGATGTCGAGAGTGATCTGTGATGGCAAGTATCATAGTCGAATAGCTGATCCTGACCAGAGGTTTGCAGCTTTCCTGGCCCCTTTAACAAATGGTCATGTGACCATTGCTGTTAGTGCTCTATATCAAACCAGGATTGGATTCGCAACTGCAATCCGATATTCATTGACAAGACGGTGCCAGATTGTATATAAAGTTTCAGCTTGAGCCATCATTCATTCTAAAATTCAGATTGGAAGTATTCAGAAACGATAAACTGCAAATTCAAGGCACTAATCTTCTGTATGGACTTCAGTACCACGCGTGGAACTTCATCCAGGCGAACCAACGTTTGTCTGTAGAATTTTAAAGCACTGGAAGGTTTTGGACATTCAAAAGAACACGTCGGAGCCGAGTCTTCACCGTTTTCTCAGGCCACACTACCAGCGAAACAATACATCCCCTGCTTCCGCTCAGCCAAAGCTGATTGGATTCTGGAAATTGCAAGCAAAAGCCGACCTATTTCATTATATGTAGAAGATCCACGTTCGGAGGCGCTTTCTATGGCAGACCAAGCAACTACAGGTTGGAGAAGTGATGTACGCCTGCACAAGGATGATATCATAGTATTGTAGTGAGTATTCCTGGAGTAAATCTACGGAGAATTAAAAAATTCTGATCTGGAGCAATGAGGCTGTGGAATGTTAAAAAAATTTGTGGGCACACTGTGCGTGGCCTATAGCTCTCTTTTTTGCAAGGTACGATGCACGCTGGACTTCACCATACGCTGTCTTAAGTGACTTCTCAAAATACATCTTTTTTTTAAGTTTGCTTTGAAATTTTTAAAGGAGATACGCTCATTTTTAAAGCGACTCCATTCACATTTTAATTCATCTTTTTAAAAGAATTTTATAAAATTCTATTCAATGGGACTTTAAAAGAAATTATTGGAGTGATAAGGTGTGTTTTTATTTTGAGTGGTAAGTGATTGAAATAGTAAAGGTGTATTATTTAAATGAGCTACTTTTAGGAGAGATAAGGAGTGGATAAAATTATTTATTTGTAATGGAGAAATAAGGAGCATATTTTGTAATTTTTGGAGTTATAAGTATTTTGTAAATTTGGAGAGATAAGTGAACTTTTTTTCAGAAGATTGAGTTACTAGTTATTTAATTTTTGAAGACAAGTTGCTCCAAGAATTTGTGAGCATGACATTCTCATCGCTTCAGAAGTTGAAAAATGATGTACTCCAGTCATTAATAAAAACATATCATTTTTGTAGTGATTGTGTCCTAGATCCGCCTGAAATTGAATAAGGGGATCTTAGGTACACGAAGAGTGTGTTGATGATGGTGCATGCTTCATGTTTTTTGCTTATGATTTGTGTCTAGTTTTGACGCATAAATGATCTCATTTCATGCACACATAAAATGCAATGCCAGCAAGCACAATACCTGTAACGAAATAGCTGCAAGGAAGGATAATCAACCTCAACACATGCATTTGTGTCACTACAACAAATAATCAAAGTTTTCAACATCGACTTTCTACCTCAACAAACAAATTCACTCAATACAATCAAGTTCATGAATCTACAAACTCCAGCATTTCAAAGCAAAGTCTACATCAACATTCTTGCCAACAATTTTATTGAACTTGTAATCAAACTCAAATTACATTGAATTGTAAGGGTGCATTCTCGGTTGAAACCGACACCCAAGTCTTAGAATTGAGTCAAATTGAATTCATTGTAGTGAGTCATTAAAATCATTGTAAGCTTTTTTGGGTGCATTTTCGACAGTGTTCGACACCCTTCCTTTAAGCAGAATCAAGTGAATGCATGAATTTTAACTCTAAAGCAATCAAGCAACAAGTTCACATCTCCTGCAAGCGAGCGTGAGTATTCAGTCAGGCAATTTGAGTCAACATAGTATAAATTTCAAAATTTCTAGCGAGCCAGAGTGAAGTTCATTACAGCAACCAAACAAGCAAGTTGAGATCGACATCAAGCGAGCGTGGCTATTCCTTCAAGTGAGCGTAAAGTCATCAAGTAAGTCAAGTAAGCGCTTAAACAAACGTGATCGTCATCAAGCGAGCGTGAATTCCAGAGTTTAAGCAAGCAAGTTCTATAACTCTAGCAAGAGTTCCCAGCAAGTGCAATAAGCAACAAATCAAGCAAGCGAGCCATTCAAGTCCCATAGCAAGCGAGCCTGTCAAGCAAGTAACAAAATCAAGTGAAAAAGTTCAAAGCATGACATCTACGACAAGCGAGCCTGATTTCAAGTGAGCAAGTTCAGATGGCGCAACATATTCAGTTGTTAAACATTCTTCATAGTTTGATCATCTCCAATAATGAAGACATGGTGCACATCAGCAAAGAAACTCTTGCTGATCTTTCACGGCATCTACAACAAACACGTGAAACCATTGAGTTTCTTCAACTAGAGTCGCAACTACAAAGAGATGAGATGCAACAAAAGAGTGCTTCTTCCAAGTCATTCAACCATACAGATGAAGATAAAGATGTTGATTCCAAATCACTCATCCAAACAACTTCAAGTATCGAAGTTGTTCATGATCAAATTCAAATTTCTTCCAAACCCATCATCAAGCCCTGGGAAGAAATTCAACATAACAAGAATCGACGAGGATTAGGATATGTCACTGATGACACCAACTTACATATCCCAGATTATTCCAAACCAATTAAGTTCGTGAGTGCAGGATTTCTTGAACCACTCGCCTCAGTAGGTTCTGAGAAAAGTTATATTCAAACAGAATTGCACGCAACCTGAAGTTGATGTCCAACCAAAATGTTCTCATTGTCAAAGAACCTGTCATATGGAAGATCAATGTTTTGATCTCCATCCTTGTTGCCATTGTGGCAAGCCCAATCATTCCTCAGAAAAATGTCGCAACCAACAAAAAACAGCCAGATTGAAGATACATTATGAATGGATCGATCCTTGGGAATGGTCATCCACAGTCAAAAGATTGTCTCAGTTCTACAACCAACTACAATCACACATAGTGCAGCCAGCAGTGAACTGATGATGGTACTCTCCTGCAGTTGAACGAGGGAGTACAACAGTGAAACTCTCCTACACTTGAAAGGGGGGAGTTCAAATATATTTTGGAGAAGATTGTCTCTCCTTTCAGCTGACAAAGGGGGGAAATGTCAATGAAATTGACAAGTGGTTGTCAGACTGAAAGTCTCGACAACATCAGCGAAGCAGCCAGTGGGCATCTTCATCAGACAGAGGGCATTTGTCATCAGCAGTGAACATCAACAAATTCGCCAGTGGGCGACCAACAACAAAGCAGCAGTGAGCAGCTTTCATCATAGCAAAAGAAACATTGAGTTGTTTTTCGACATCTTCAGCCAGTGGGCGATCATCATCAGCAAATACGCCAGTGGGTGTTCATCAAATTGTGTCAGTGGACACCGGATGTTGTTTTCAAGCAAAGGACAGTTGGATCCTTTTGCGGCTTGGCACATGATGGAGTTGTCAAGCGTCCTTCTGAGATGAATCAGTCATGCAGCTGACTCAGACTCTTCATATTGCAGTTTCTTCAGCATCCAGATTTGGCGGTTTTTTCAGGCAATGCTTTTGAGGATCAACATGAGAACTTGGAAGATGGTTCCTCGTTCTTATTTTGGATTTCTCATTGAGGGGGGGAATGTTAGCCTCTCTCATAAAACAATAATAAATCCAAAAATAAATAAATTAATTAAATATTCCAAGTTAGGAATTTGTGCCTAACTCTTGGGTTGCTCCTCTAAGATAGGAGTTAGTTTAGATAACTCCTATATTGGTGTGTGTCTGGTGAGAAATTATCTCAACCAAAGGAGAAATTATCTCAACCAAAAGTGTCTAAGATAGCACACACTATCTTGAGAACACTATCTCTCATCTATTTATTTGTAACATTATATTCAATTTTTTCAATAATAATGAGAGTGAATACCTGAGGAAGCATCAGGCTTCTGCCTTTTTCCGCCAATATATTTTGTGTTTGGTTTTATATATTTGTCTGAGTTGTTTTAATATGTATTACAATTAGCATCAGAGACCATCTCATGAAGCACAGAGAAAGCATTGTAGGGTTTATCTTTGATGATCTCATAGAGCCAAACATGGTGGAGGCAGGTGAACCATTTTTCATTATTAATGAACAACCATATCTTTTCATCATGGTGATGCAGTGCAAGATAAAGGGTTTTTTTATGGCAATAAAATTGCAAACCAAACAAATTGTTTATTTGAGTCATTGCTTATGTATTTTACTATTTTGTCGATGATATGTATTGCACTCGGTGCCATTTTGATATATTCACCTTTACATGGTATATAGATGAGCAAACTTTGCATATTTTATCTCTATTGGCTTGGAATCGTGGTTTTAAATCTTAAAAATAGTTTTGCTTCATTAAAAATTAATTATTTAATGTATTTTTTTAAAACCGGTTCGTTTAGACCTAACCAGTTCCGGTTCGACCGGTTCTGATCGGTAAACCGGTTCATTAGGTGGACTGGTCTGGTCGACGGTTCCGGTTTTAAAAACATTGCTTAAAATGATGAATTCTATAAATGGAACTCGAGAGAGCGAATTAATAATTCTTCCAAAAATACTAGCATGCATAGAATATGTTAATTATTGATATTAAACTTTACATTATACATGCATTAACATACGTATATAATATATATATATATATATATATATAAAACCAATGTTGAATATATATTGTGTAGCTACATATTACATACATATACAAATTGTTTCTAAATATATTTAATATATAAATCATTATATCTATATAATAATAGTAGATCACATGTGCATAACTACTTTATAGTGTATCAATTTTCCCAGAAAACAAAATGTATTCTATTACTTTTTGAAGAGAGAAATCACAACATATCTAGTAATATGCCCTTGGCAAGTGCCCCTGTAATTACTAATAATGCCCTTGAAAAGTGTATAAACATTGTGAGAGGGCATTTAAATGACACTTCTCATCCTATCATAAAGGGTGTTCTCTAGAAACCTTTTTGTAGGTTTGTAATTGATGCCCAAAGCCCACAATAGTGATGATTCATACCTCAACATATGTAGAAACACCTCCTTGGATGTGACATGAATCCAAATGGTGGGAAATGCCTTCAAATATGTAACTTTTTCTTTGAAAATTATGAAGACAAACCAAAGGAACATTCCAATGGAGAAATATGCATCAAAAATTAAAATATGTAAATAACTTCTCCAAAAAGTGAAGGTCTGCCACATGTACAACCTTCCTCCAAATATGTGAACTCAACAACAAAGCATGCCTCCGAATATGTGAATATTCCTCAACATCTATGAAACCAGATTCATCCCCAGGCCCTGCGTGTCCTGAATCTGGCGAATCGGACACGATTCGAGTAAATTCGTGTCGGAAAATTGGGACACGTCGTGTCCGATTGGGACACTTCGAATCCGGAACATAACCTGATCAGGACACTTTGAATCCGAAAATCAAGAACCCGCGCGGCATTATAAAGGCGTATTTCCCCATTCTATTTGCACATTCACTTGTTTAGTTTGTTGTGGGTTTGTTGTGGGTGTTTCGGAGCAAGGAGCAAAGGGTGTGGGAGCATTTTCAAGGAGATTCAAGCAACAGGTAAGTGTTAGAGCCTAGCAGATTTGATGATGGTGATACTATAGAGGGGTCATCCTCCACACCAACAG
Organism: Pinus taeda; assembly: GCA_000404065.3. Classification (NCBI taxonomy): domain Eukaryota; kingdom Viridiplantae; phylum Streptophyta; class Pinopsida; order Pinales; family Pinaceae; genus Pinus; species Pinus taeda. The sequence goes on along the minus strand of APFE031331857.1, from coordinate 7,577 downwards.
ATGCAGAAATGACTTTGGATACAGAGGAGGAGGATGCAGCAGAGGAGAGGAGTGGTGACCATGATGATGAGGGCAGTGATGCCGATTTTGATGATGACTATGAGGATTGATGAGTCATGAGCTACCTACTGCCTTGAGGCTTGTATACTTGTACACTTGTAGTTGTAGTTGTTTTGTATTTGCTATTTCTATTTGCCATTGGCATTGCACTACCTATGTAAACAGTAACACATTTTGATTTTGATGACTTAATGAGAAAACTACAATATCTTTATCTTACTATCTTGTCTTTCTCCTATTGGATCATTCATGAATTGAATATGTATTATAAATTTATAATTCATCATATATCATTTATGTCACAATTGTATTTGTAAATTTTGTAATGCATAATGTTACTTTGTAAAACTTATTATATATATATAATATATATATATATATTATATATATATATATATATATATATATATATATAACATATCCGAATGTGTCCTGTTTTGTGGGGTCAACATGGTATTCGACACTCAAATCCCCATATCCTTCGAGTCCCGAATCCTTATGTCAGGTGACTTAGCTCAACATGCGAAACAAAAAGTGAACACATGGATCTTCATCACAACCTCTCGAATGACTCATACCATGCTCCAATGTTCATATATGCTAGTGCAGTGCTGCTAAAGAATGCCACTAAAAATGCAAATTCGACTTACATTTTCAAGTGGTCACTGGTATAGTTTCACATATAATGCTTTTGATCACTTTCCTTTTGTCTGGGGCATGTCACTTGAAGATTTCATGCACCCCCCTCTTCTTTCCCCTTTAAATTGAATGTTTTTCATCTTGTTTCTAAGGTTTGTAGTTCTCTGACCATTGATGTCTGGAATATGAAGCCTAGACTCTAGAAGAGCATGGGTAGAACTTATGGTGGAAGGAAGCTACTAGGAAAAATATCAAGTTTTGTAAGAGGTGGAGGGTGGAGGGAGCCATAATGTCACTTGAAGATTTCATGCATCCCCTCTCTTATTTCCCCTTTAAATTGAATGTTTTTCATCTTGCTTCTAAGGTTTGTAGTTCTCTGACCATTGATTTCTAGAATATGGAGCCTAGACTCTAGGAGAGCATGGGTATAACTTATGGTGGAAGGAAGCTATTAGGAGCAATACCAAGTTTCTTAAAGGGTGGAGGAAGATGGGGGCAAGAATGTGGAGAAAAATAGAATTACAGGTGCAACAGAGAATGGTTGAGATTGATCATTTTATAAAATGCATAGCAATAAGATAGTTTAGGCGTAACTAATAATAGTTTGCAAAGTGCCATCCTATCTGTCGAATAGATTATGTAATATTATTTGGTGAGGAGTTGTAAGTATTGCTTAGACATAGAATTCTCCAAAGGAGACATAAAGATAGGGTTAGAAGACCATTCTTGATTTGTGATGTGATCAGTAAACTAGACAACCTTCAACTTGGTGGCTCTCCCAATCTTCGAAGAATCTAAGGATCTCAAAAAGAGTCGCATCATGTCTCTCCAAGAGTGGGATGAATATAGGAAATTTTTTGACATCACTACAGTACATCTTATATCGAGAGATGTCTTCCAAAAGAGGCTAGCCAAGAAAGGATTTTTCCTGTACAGGATTTTATGTGACAATGACAAAAGGGGGTGGAAGACATGGCTTCCTCTCTCGTAGATTGTTGATTTTCACACTATGATTGGTTAGCTATCTAAGAAATTCAGACTCTTATTTCAAGTGATGAACTATATAAATTCAACATTTTCTCTCCAAGGCCTATTTGGCAGGATTTCGGATATCATAAACCCATTTGGGAGTATAAGCCTCACAGATTGTATCAAAATCTCAAATCACCCTTGTTCTTCCAACATACTTTTAAAAAGACATGAGATAACTCTCAAATGACGAAACCATGTGGGTCAATTGCCTTTGAACAATATGTTATTTCAAAGTATCCTATTGGTTGAGTGACTTTGCATGATTATCGATTTACTACAGCCTACACTCCAAGTAGAGATAGCTTGTATGTGATTCGCAAATTGTTATGCCCTCAATGTGTGGGAATTGAGACTATTCAACACATGTTCTAAAGTTTAAACCCGTTAAGTGTGCTCAAGGATGTTGAGATCTTATATGGAACACTTGGCATTGCAACCTTCCAATGAATTTTGATTGAAATCTGCCCTACTAGGTGATGTTGATGTCGTTGGTCTTCATTGTTGATTTTTGATAGCATCGGATGTGCTCCAAGCCTAAAAATTTGCAAGGAGGCTAGGACACATGTATTCCAGAATACCCAAAAATCGTTTTGGGAAATTCCACCCAGAAACAGTTTTATTAAAATAATTAATTTTTTTAATGGAGGCCTAAGTCTAAACTTAGGAAATTAAAATAATTAAAGGGTATTAATTGAACCGGGGGTGAAACTTCTAGAAGAAGACGAGGATCAGGGCAAAATGATCTGAGCCATTGATTAGAATCTAATCTAGGTTGTTGGTAATGGTTACTCAACGAGATAATTATAAGAAAAGGCTTAATGGGCATTTGGAAGACACATTGAGTAAGAGATCAAGAGATCGATTTCTGAAGAGAGCAGCGCAACAGTTACCAGAGAAGTGATCGAGGTGATCTCTTGCAGTGAAGGGTAGGGATAGCTTCCAGAGGAAGATTTCCTAATTCGGGGATACATTGTAGAGGAGGTAAAGAAAGATCCAGAAGAGGCAGCTCAGAGCCTGAGAGGAGATCCAAAATTTGTTGGAGAATCGAATTCTAGAGCCAGAAGTCAGGGTGTGAGACCGAAAGGGCAGAAAGTCGAAGTTCCATAGGCAAATCGATCAACCTGAAGCAGTGACACAATTCCCAAAAGTTGTGACGTGTTGATTTTGGGTAGCATCAGATGTGCTCTAGCTCCTAAATTTTGTGGACGAGCTAGAATACAGAAGATCTCCAAGACCCAGAAATCGTGTGGAGAAATTCCACTCGGATTGTGAGTTATTAAAATAATTAATATTTTTAATGGGGTTCCCAAGTCTAAACTTAGGAAAATAAAAATATTAATGGGTATTAATAAAAATATGGGTGAGAAGCTTCTCAGAGACGAGGATCAAGTCTGTTTTAATCTTAACAGTTGATTAGGGATTTAATCTCGGTCGTTGATTCATCAACAGGAAAAGTATAAGAGGAGGCTTGAGGGTCAATTGGAGATACACCAAGTTGATCAGTCACTTTGATTTTTCTTTTTTGGGGCGTGGTTAGCTGAGAAAATCGTACCAGTGATCTGAGTTGCAGAAGCAGAGATTTGGATCGGAGACGAAGTTCCAAGCCAAAGAGTACATCGCAGAAAGGTAGCTTGAGCATCAAGGAGGCAGCGCAGAGGCCTACACAGCCCAGGAGGGGCTCACGCAGAGCTGATGTAGGCCAGGAGGGTCTCTTGCAACGGCAATGCAGAGTATTCATCAGTAATACGGGATTTTGCTGGAGAAGCAAGGTTCTGAGCCATGAGGGCTGAACAACAATCTTCTTCCAGCAAATTGATCTGGTAGAAAGGGCGACATAGTCTTTTAGAGGCAAGACGTTGGCCGACGCAATGATTGCGCAGGGACTTTGCAGTGTTTGTTGGAAGGGTCAAATCACTCATTGGATCAGTTGTGACTTGGGGAATGATGTAAACCCTCGTATGTATTTCTTGCTACCATGATTTCTTTGAAAGGTTAGTCGATGTGAGAGGCAACTTGTTGTACTCAGATTCTGCTTGCTTAAAATACAAATCTTCTATCTGTTGCACCAGTGTTCCCGCATTGGGTTTTTCCGAAGACGTGTTGTCCAAAAATAGCGATGTCCCTTGTGTGTTTGTCTCATCTATTGTTTCAGTTTATGATCTGTATGTCAATGTAGTCTGCAGTAGTGTTTACATCACTATTTATCTAATTAAATAGCTTGTTGAATGAAATAACAAGTAGGATATTTTAAACCAGTAACTACAATAGGATTTCTATTTGTAAAGATTCAGAAATTTTAACATGGTATCAGAGCGTTGCAGATCATAGGGCATTGAAGCCATCAGCCGGGTGATCCAACAAATCTGTTGTAGAGAGGCAGCTATCCAGAGTGATAGTGTTGTTTCAAAGCGAGAGGAGCAACTAAAGGAGTGACGCAGAAGCTCATGCAGTGCCTATCCCAGCTTTCTGAGCCAGGAGGAGGAGACGCAGTAGCTGAGAGGAGCTCACGTAGTGACTACGTCAGCTCTCTGGGCCAGCCAAAGCTTGAGGGGCTCAGATCAGTCAGTTGTCGGGGCAATAGGAGAAGTGCAGATTCGATCTGTGGTGCAGGTGGGACACTGTTGCTATTGTTGCAGAACAGCGTCTGTGGAGACAAAACAGAGGTAGAGGGAGTCATTGCCTTAACAGATTTCTTGCCAAAGAAATCTAGATCAGGGTTGTTGAGCAGCAGTAAAGGAGGATTAGAGAGGAGTGATTCAACATTGTTTGGCGGAAGGATTTCCGTGAAGCAAATCAGGTCTCAGAGGGAGTCTAGAGGGAACATGTTCCTTAGAGGACTTCTAGCGCAAAGGAAATCCAGATCCGAGTTTTGCTGGGCAGCAGTGAAAGAGGGGGTCGAGCTTTGTTGGGCAGCAATGAAAGAGGGAGAAGAGAACCTGTTCGATACTCATTTGGGTAGAGATGGCAGTTAATGGACTGAGGGATTAGGGCATATTAGATGGAGCGTCCAACTTTGTCATTTGGAAGGCCAGGATCCTGGCAGTCTTGGACAAGAATCGCATCAAGGATTATGCCTTGAAAGTGGTTGTTGCTCTGGTCGATGTTGATCCTCTCAAGAAATACGAGGAGGCCCAAGCAAAGGCGAAACGCATGATCTTAGAGGGGGTCAAGATCATGTGGTCCCACATATTGCTGAAAAGGAGACAACAAGGGAGATGTAGGAGGTCTTGACCACTTTGTATCAGGGAGCGTTCGTTCAACGAAAGATGTTTCTTGGGAACCAACTGAGACAATATCTGTTAAAATTGGCAACTAGGGACAAACTCCATGTGGGTCATCTTATTTATGGCAGCTGATATTTTTCTTGGATCCCTGTCATCGAGAGGTGTAGGATTGATGTAAAGATCATCTGATTCCGATAAGTATTCATGGAGTTATGAATTTATTTATGTTATAAGACAATTCATCAAGGTTAGCGAGCAACCAAATAAACCCCACATGTGCTCAACGTTTTAATATAAATAGAGGTGGCCTTCAAGTCATTTCAACACACACTTGGGATCTCTTCCTCTCTCTACTTGTCTTTGGGTTTCAGTAGGAGGAGAGATCCTAAGGGATAATGTTGCCCTGATCCAGAGGCAGAAAAGCCAGAATTGCCGGAACTGTTGAAACTATCGGAAAAACCGAAAAAGCTGGAATTGCCAGAAAAGCCGAAAATACGGGAAAAGCCAAAACCGCTGGAAAAGCCGATAGCCGGAACTACTAGAAAAGCCAGAAAGCCGGAACGGCCGAAAAAGCCAGAAAGTCGGAACTGCAGGAAAAGTCGAAACTGCCGGAAAAGTCAGAACTGTCGGAAAAGCCAGAAAGTCGAAACTACCGGAAAAGCCGGAACTGTCGAAAATGTCTGAACTGCCGGAAAAGACGGAACTGTCGGAAAAGCCAAAACTTCTGGAAAAGCCGGAACTGCCGGAAAAGTCGGAACTGCCGGAAAAGTCGGAACTGCTGGGAAAGCCAGAAAGTCAGAACTGCTGGAAAAGCCAGAAAAGCCAGAACTACTGGAAAAGCCAGAACTACCGAAACTGTCGGAACTGCCGGAAAAGCCGGAACTACCAGAAAAGACGGAACTGCTGGAAAAGCAGGAAAGCTGGAACCGCTGGAAAAGCCAAAAAAGCCAAAACTACCGTAAAAGCCAGAAAAGCCGAAACTGCCGGAAAAGCCGGAACTGTCGGAACTGTCGGGAACAACCGGAACAGTCGGAACTGCCGAGAACAGCCAGAACTGCCAGAATTGTCGGGAACTGCCGAAACAGCCGGAGCATCTGTTTCTGAAGCAAAGCAGCATGCAAGGGACAACTAATTAACATTGGGACAGTTGTATGGTACTTAGCAGCAAATACACCAAGCATGCAATGTTACAACTAGCATGAAAGGGACAACTAGCATGCAACAGCAAGCATGCTAAGGACAACAAGCAAGCTAGGGACAACAGCCAAGCAAGATGCAGCCAGCGCATAGGTCAGTATGGCAACATGGTGTAGCAATGGCACATAATGCAGTGCAGTGATAAGTACAGTCATGATTAATGAAGCATGATGAGATGCAACATAGTGATGATGGGTGCAGCATGGTGTAGCACAGTGAGGTGCAGCATGATGATGAAATGCAGCACAACTATAGGTGAAGGAGTCACCTTGGAGAATCAATGGAAGCAGCATGTCCTCAACTGATCTCGTGTATCATCTTCTTAGAGATGATCTATGCTCTTATCTAGATAAGTCAAAGTGTTGACTTCTATTGTAAATGTACCATTTCTCTCTCTCTGCTGAACTATTGAAGAACATATAAGAATTGATCAAGGGTTTCCCCACATTGGGGTTTGTCCCTGGCTAGCGCCACATCTTGTGTTCTCTTGTCTTGGCTT
>APFE031331852.1:0-10407 GCA_000404065.3 Pinus taeda | reverse complement strand
TGCCATTTCTCTTTCGTCAGCAGAAGCAGAGTATCGTGGTGCCGTGGAAGCTAGTAAGGAAGCCTTGTGGCTTCGTCAGATCCTATCAGAATTTGGCTTTGAGCAGCAGCATCCGACTACACTTTGGTGTGATAATCAAAGTGCCATTCAGCTTTGCCAAGATCCAGTTCAGCATCAGCGCAGCAAACACATTGAACTTCACATGCACTTCATCAGAAAGCTCATTCATGACCATGTTCTTGAAGTGCAATATTGTTCAACAGATGATCAGGTTGCAGACATCTTCACAAAGGCTCTCACAGAGGCGAAGTTCACTAAACTTCGATATATGCTTGGAGTTCAGGAAGTTGTCACTAGGGGGGGATAGGCTCTAGTGCCTCCTTCCTTCTCCTATTGTGTCATATTTGTAAATCCTTCAATCCTATCCCAAGTTGTTCTTAAGGGGGGATGTTAGGATATTCCGACACATAGGAATAGTTAAGTTAAACTTGGTCTAGTATAGAGTTAGGTAAAGTGTGTTTCTTTACCGTTGTACATTTTGTAACTTACAATCCGACGGTCACGATATGTAGTGATCGATGGTTCATTCTCTCCTCGGTTATTACGACACTTGATCGTGGCTTTGACACCTGATTGGTCCATGAATTCTATTTAAAGCACATGGAGGGTCATTTGTAGGTTAACCGTGCATGAGAGAAGCTTATGTAAATTTTCATTCTTTTATTATAAATTGCCTGTAGTAGCCACGTTGGCGCAGGCCGTGGACTGTTTCCCTCTCTGAGGGTTTTAACCACGTCAAAATACTGGTGTATTGATCTATGATCTGTTTGTGAGCGGTGTCCTTTTGGTGTTCTGTCTGAGGAACTTACCCTGTATATTCCTATAGACCAGTGGTCAGCTGAGGAAATTAACGACATTATTTGTGCTTCCTTTCTTATAATTAATTTTCAATTGGAATTGTTGTAGATAGGTGGACCATTTCTGATGGTGATCATTCTGAAGCTTCCCTTGTGTTTGTATGAATTGTAGAGGTCGGTGGTCTGTGTGGATGACCATTTTCTTCCCTAGAATGTAATGCTTCCATTGATGGTAGGCCTACACAATCAAATACATTTGTTTGTTGAAATTGGGGTAATTTCAGATTGTGTCTAAAAGTGTCTCACTGTGGTAAGCCCTTAGATTTCCATGCTGAGTAAGAATTGCACCAATAGCATAGTCAAAGGCATTTGTCTCAGTCTCAAATGGTTGTTGTAGGTCTGGTAATGTGAGCATTGGTGCAGAACAAAGGTGATTCTTCAACTTGAAGAACGCTCGTTGTTGGGTTTCCAACCAAAATAACTTTTCTTTCGCTCCACCCTTGGTGGCTTGACTTAAAGGCCAAGTGATATGAGAGAACCCCAACATGAACCTACGGTAGAACTTGGCAGGACCCAGAAAGCTATGTAGCTCTGTTATAGTGGTTGGGGCTGGCCAATCCTAAATGACTTGTATCTTGGATGGGTCCACATGCACACTCTGCTCATCAATGATGTACCCCAGATATTGAACCTATGTGATCAGGTGCTCAATATTTAGCTCAAAAATAAAAGTTCTAAAAATGGCTCGAAACTTGAACGACTACATTTTTATCGGAAAAATGATCCTAACACAAATCATTTTGTTGAAAACCAAGTTCATAAGAGAAATTTATTGTGTTATGATCGCTTTACTAAATAGGAAAAATTTGAAAAAAAAAAATTCCTAGTCACTACACAGTGAGCATTTCATACTGCTGATGTGGCAGGTGACTAGGTATGGTCATGTCTAGTCAACGGTGAATCACGGATGGACAAGTGGAATCGTTTGGTTGGTTTGTATAGGGGTGTGTTGGCGTGTTTCTATAGGTGGATTTTTGGGCCAATAGAATAATGCCACGTGGAAATCCTGGAGGGCGCCATGTGGCACCTCCCAAAGGTCGGGTTGGTTGTCTATACAATGGAGCAAAATTTTGGTTGGAGTTCGGATTGAACCCCCGACCTCCAGCCTACAATTGTCATGCCTTAACCACCTCCTCGGCACCACGGTTCTTAGCCCATAACTTCAAGTTATATATTTAAGATTTAAGGTTATGAGGTTGGGTGGTTAGGGTAGGGCCAGACCGCAGGCCAACCCTCACCCCATGTGAACGCAGTGTTATAAATCAAAATAGTTAAGATAACCCAACGACTTCGACAAACCACAACACTGCGACAGTTAATATGTGAACATAAGGGTTGAAACATGAAACGGTTAGCATGATGGATAGTTAACAACTCTGCAACGGTTCAACATGTGAATGATACCATAACTCTAATGGTCAGCTCCAAGGTTTCTGGTTCCAACTTACCATAACACCAAACCATTTGCATGTGTCCAATTCCACCGGAGGTTATGGTTGTGGTCAGTAAACTCTACGGTTTTCGTGTTAATCACAAGCTTTAACACTAATCTAGGTTTAACTCTAATTAAGTGCATTCTAACTACAAGTTTAATCTGGTGGTGGATTTGGTGGTGCCCCCAAATTCTGGCCTACCTCCAAAATTAGTGCGCTAATTGGAGCCATTCCATATTTAGCGGAGCTTTTCTAGGAAAAGAGTAACTTAGCCCTAGAGAAGTCAATTTTCGGCCAAATTGAGCTCAAAAAGAGGTATTCTTAGCTAATTTGTACATTTTGAACACATTGGTACAGGTATCAGGATCCATAGAGCTTTGTCAAACATCATTTTGTCACATTGATCTAATACAAAGGCCCAAGCCATGGAAGCTGGACGAAGGAGATGTAGCCCAATAGGGGTGAACTCCTTCATCAAAAAACCTTGTTAAAGTGTCTCTTTGATGGTTTTCTATACTTTGAATGTTTGTTGTTCAGTATTTTTGTTAAGTTATTTTTATCATGAATGTCACTTTAAACTTAAGGAAATTTACCCATGTTAGGTCTCTATACTACTAATGTAACCCCTTATTGTTATTAGTACAACCCCCTTATTATATTGTTGTGCCCATGTAGCCCCCATATTGTTATTATTGTGCCCCATAGAAGCCCACTATTGTTATTATTATGCCCTTACATTATTATTGTTATGCCAGCTTTGATTATATTATGACCCCTTGGACTCCTATATATAGAAAGCAGGCCTTGTCATTTGTATCATCCAAGAATTGTTCATGTGTGTAATGTAAAGGAGGTTTTCCCCTCAAAGGGGCTTATTTATATGGCGTTTATCTATCTTTTCTATCTTTTTGTGAGGTGGTTTCATAACATTTGGTATCAGAGATTTGGATTCTAGTGTTTTTCAGCTCCAAGCTAGTCATCGTGGAATTTTCGCTATAACTAATTTTATGCAATGTTTCAAAAGCTAAAAAAAACACCCATTTGAGGTGAAATCTCACTAAACCTGGAATCCAAATTCCAGATCTTTTCTCTTTATATTTTCGGAGGTATGATCTGAGGAATTCAGGGTTTTTGAAAGCTCCATAATTTCATCTAAAACAAGTCATCACCGAATTTTCGCTATAACTTCGTTCATATGAAGTTTTGAAAGCTCAAAAAAAAACCCATTTGAGAAGAAATATATATGAACCTCGGGTCTGAATTTCATATGTTTTCTCGCTATCATTATCGATATATGATCTGAGGAAATTAGGGTTTTGGAAGACGCCCGAATTACATCCTAAACAGGTGACCTGGGAAAAATATTCATAACTATCTCTCTAAGCATCAGATTAAAATTTTGTAAGAAGTTATAGAAAGAGGACGGACTGTAGTTTCTGGTATATATGTTTCAGATCCAAAGGTCAGAATAGTGAGACGTGGCAATTCATACAAGTTTACTCTTCTGAAAAGGTATGTAATCTGGTCATCTTGGGAGATTGTTCATAACTCGTCCTTGGAGAATCTAATTTCAATCAGACTAGTGGCATTGGAAGGAGGACGTAGAGGGATACTATGGGTCATGATTTTAGAACTCGAAGATCCAAAATTACAGAGTTGCAGTCATTTCGATATCGAGCTCCTAAAATCAAGAAAAAGCGAGATGCGGAAGTTTGATGGCAAGGATCTAGTAAATTGGATACTACAGATAGAGAAATATTTTGATCTATATGGTGTACGACTGTTACAAAAGGTACATATTGACTCTAATTATTTAGAACCGAATAATGTTTATGGTATAAATAGCTTTGTTCTCGTAAACCACTTGTCACGTGGTCAATTTTCATGGAGGAAATGATAGCACATTATGAGGATACAAAGAGAAACACCTTCTTTAGCCAATTAATAAATCTCATACAAAAGGGTTCAATGGCAGAGCACATTGAGAACTTCCAAAAATTGAATATAAGGGTAAATGATATTCCAGAGAAGAAAATGGTGGATGTATTCATAGGGACTTTAAATGTTAACATTCAACACGAGGTAGGTCTTTGGGAACCTAATTCATTGGAGAAGGCATTCAGGTTGGCAAGAAAAATTGAAATTGAAATTATGGAAACAAGGAATCCCACCACTCACAACTATAATTATGGAAGTGTTTTTTCTCCTAGGCCTCCAACCTACAAGGTTTAAACCACAACAATTGGAAGAAAAAAGAGAAAAATGGCTTTGCTGCAATTGTGATAGCAAATACACTAAAGGTCATAAGTGTGTTGAGAAGAAATTATTTTACATAGATTATGAAGAAAATGAAGAAAAGGATCAAGAAACATCAAAAGAAGAGGATATACACTAGGAACCCACCCTAGAGAATGAAGAAATGAATCCAACCATATCTTGTAAAGCATTGGAAAGAATTACCACTCCTCAAACTCTCAAGATAGAAGGACATATCAAGAGGAAATCGGTTCAAGAAGTGAAATATCACATCGAGAAAGAAGAAATGAATCCAACCATATCTTGTAATGCATTGGCCAAAATTACCACTCCTCAAAATATCAATATAGACAGACATATCAAGAAGAAAAAAGTTCAAGAAGTGAAAGATCACATCGAGAAAGAAGAAATGAATCTGACCATATCTTGTAATGCATTGGCCAGAATTACCACTCCTCAAACTATCAATATAGAAGGAAATATCAAGAAGAAAATTTTTCAAGAAGTGAAAGATCACATCGAGCATTAAGAAATGAATCCGAGCATATCTTATAATGCATTGGAAGAAATTACCGTTGCTCAAACTATCAATATAGAAGGACATATCAAGAAGAAAAAGGTAATAGTGTTGATTGATTTGGGTAGTACCCATAATTTTATTCATTGTAAGATAGCCAAGGAATTGAATTGCTTCCTATATCCAGCACAAGAGTGTCAAGTGATGGTTGCAAGTGGAGGAAACCATAAATTTCTCTGGAAAGTGCCATAATATCAAGTTATCCATGGGAAGAATATGTATTGAAATATCCCAATGATTTTCAATTCTAATGGGTGGTGCTAATGTTTTACTAGGAGTCCAATGGCTACAATCTTTGGGTTATGATAGCTTTTAATTTTCAAGAACTTTTCTTGAAATTTTTTTGGGAAGGAAAGGAAGTTGAATTGAGGGGTATAGAAGGGAAACCAGGAAAGATAATCAACACTAACAACATGAAAAAACTTCTAAATAAAGAATAACGTGGCGTAATTGCACAATTTTGTTCACTAGAGGATCCCACATCGAAATCATGTATTTATCCAGATCTCCAAAACATTTTGGACAATCATTCCAAGGTATTTAAGACTCCCAAAGGCCGCCCACCTATTCATGATCATGATCATGCTATTCATTTGATTCTAGGAAGTGTTCCTCCAAACATCAGGCCTTACAGATATCCATATGCCCAAAGGAGTGGGAACTCATTCAAAAGTTTCCTAGATCCCAGTTCAAACAGTATTTCAAGAACTTGACAAGGAAGGAAAAATTATATTGGAACCTGAAGCAGTCACAGAACCGAGAAATAGACAACTACGAAATAGATCAATTTCGGAGTATCTCATTAAGTGGAAGAAATTACTCGCTGAAGATTCCACATGGGAGGACAAGAATTTATACAAAAGCATCAAGAACTACTCAAGCATTGAGGACAACACTTTTTGAAGGAGAGGGGAATGCTAGGTCCCTATACTACTAATGTAACCCCTTATTGTTATTAGTACAACCCCCTTATTATATTGTTGTGCCCATGTAGTCCCCATATTGTTATTATTGTGCCCCATAGAAGACCACTATTGTTATTATTATGCCCTTACATCATTATTATTATGTCGGCTCTTTTTATATTATGACCCCTTAGAATCCTATATATAGAAAGGAGGTCTTGTCATTTGTGTCATCCAAGAATTGTTCATTTGTGTAATGTAAAGGAGGTTTCCCCCTCAAAGAAGCTTATTTATAAGGTGTTTATCTATCTTTTCTATCTTTTTGTGAGTTGGTTTCATAACATAATTGTATGCACAAAAAGCTAAGGAAACCTCAGCACAAAAAGCAATAAGAAAGCATATGTTTATAAATTTGTAATTATTATTAGCACAACAAAACTAATCATACAAAAATAGATCAAGTTGGTATTATAGCAAAGGTTGAATTTATTGATTGCTTGAGTTTGTGCAATTAGGGTTTTAATGGTTGCAACATTGTGATGCTTACAAGGTTAAATTTGCAGAAAGGAGAAGGGAAGCTATTGGTTGCAACTCCTAATGTAATTCCTAGAAGAAGGAGAGTCATAAGGACACAATCTCCACCACCCAAAGTTCCAATTCTAGTTTCACTTGAAACTCCTCAAGTTTTTCCTTCAACTGGGATTGAAGAGGTACAAGCAGTACCAATTTCTGAGCTTGAATCCATAGCCATGATGTCTAGAGAAAGACAGCCTGAAGGTCCCTCTTCAGAAGAGGAAGAATTCAATAAATATTTCTTCACTTTAACTGAGATGGTTAAAGTCCTCTATGAAGAGAGGAACACTAGAATGGTTGGAGAGAGTTCTAAACCTCCACATGGAGAAGGAAGATAAAAGGACAAAAAAGGATGAGAAGAAGGATTCCAAAGGGAATAGTGGAAAGCCACCTCCATCTTCACCTTCCTCATTATCTTCACGATCTTGTATCATCTTCCATTACCACCACTAAAACTTCCCATACTCGTTCAAAACCCCAAGAAGAAAGACTTCATTACTTAAATTGGACATAAAATTCGAACTTCCCATGTACAATGGAGAGGTGAATGCATAAAATTTGGACAATTGGATTCGACAGTTGGAGGTGTAATGCAGAGTTCAGAACCTTCAAGAAGATGACATAAATATCCAGTTGGCTTCACTGAGGCTAGAAGGAGTTGCATTAGTTTGGTGGGAAGAAAAGACTCAAGAGGAAATGAGAATCCATGGTAAGATATCCATTGCTTGGGTTGAATTTGTTTATGCAATTAAAAGAAATTTTTATCTTTTAGCCTATATGCAAAAATCCATTGTGAGTTGGTAGAATATTAGGTAGCTTAAAGGCCAAACAATCCAAGATTATACACAGGAGTTTAGGAAAAGGGCTTTGTTATTAGGAGTGAATTTGAATTCGCAAGATACATTGCTTAAATATATTGGGGATTTACATTCCTATCTGAAACATATTATTCTTATGTTCAATCCAAATAACTTAGATGAGGTATGTGTGCAAGCCATGCACCTTGAATCTAGAGGAAAGAATTCAGGACGAGGTTAGTAAGAGGAAGACATTCAAGGGTAAGGAGAAAGAAAATGGTGGAAAAATGGAAGGGAAAGAAAAATGAAAGTGTGAAGAAAGAAGGGGAGAAAATCACATGCAAACATTGTTCCAAAGAGGGGCATGATGAAGCCCACTGCTAGAAATTGCATCTCGAATTAAGGCCTAAGAAACAAAACAATAAGGGAAAATAAAAGACGACTGCTACCGCACAATGTAACCTTGGTTCAGACTTCGGTGATAAGACCAATATTTCAGCCATGGTTACAGAAGCAAAATAAATTGTTGCAAGAACTAGTTCACCACATAGTCAAAACAACACTCCAAATGAAGAGTCAAGATAGAGTTTTTTTCATGTTAGAGTGATTTCAAATCATAAAAAGATTGATGCATTATTTGATAGTCAGTCACAATCAAAATTGATTTCAGAAGAATTGGTTAAGAAACTAAACCTTGAAATTGTACCTCATAATAAGCCATATCCATTGGGTTGGATAGTTAACAATGAAAACTTACTGGTTACAAGGAAGTTTTTATTCAAGTTCGCCATCACTGAAAAGTTCATTGATGAAGTTGAGTTAGATGTAGTTCCACTTGACATCTCAGGAATTATTTTGGGTAGTCCTTATTTGTATGATAGAAAATAAGCATTTTATCGCCATGACAAAAAATACATATTTCTCAAGAATGGGGTGGAGTACATAGTGAGAGCCCATCACAAAAAGCTGAACAACTCTTTGGTTAATGCAGGGTAGATAAAGGGACTAGTAAATGCAAGTAAAAATTGTGTGCTTCTCATGATCAAGAAAAAGAATGATATTGATTATGAATCTTTTGAAGGTTGTGATGATAAATTGAAATCTGATTTGTTTGATGTGGTAAGCAAGCATGGAAAGATGTTTCAGAAACCAAAGGGGTTACCTCCCAATAGGGAAATTCAGCTTGAGATTCAGTTGAAATAGGATGTTCCACTTCCAAACATTGGCATGTATCGCATGTATATCATGGAAAGCATGGAAATCAAAAAGAAAATTCAAGAATTGATGAACAAAGGTATCATATGCCCATCTACTTTGCCATGTGGTTTGCCCATTGTCCTGGTGCCAAAGAAGGATGGAACTTGGTGCATATGTGTGGATTTCCGTGCATTGAACAAAATCACGATAAAGAATCATTATCCACTCCCAAGAATTGATGATTTTCTTGATCAATTGAGGTATGCAAAGTATTTCACTAAGTTAGATTTACGAAGTGGTTATCATCAAGTTAGGATAGTTGAAGAACACATTTGGAAAACTACATTTAAAACGAAATAAGGATTGTTTGAGTGGATTTTTATGCCTTTCGGTCTTAAAAATGCTCCAACTACTTTCATGAGGGTAATGAATGATGTATTGAGACCATTGCTAGATGATTTTGTCATTTTCTACTTAGATGATATCTTCATATTCAGAAAATCAAGAGATGAACATGTCATGCATGTAAGCAAGGTACTTGATGTCTTGAGAAAAGAACAGTTGTTTTTAAAGATGTCGAAGTGTGCATTTGGCAAGACTTCTTTAGTGTATTTGGGACACATTGTTGGAGGAGTTGAGCTGAAGATAGACCCCTCTAAGGTTGAGGTCATTTTAAATTGGCCCAAGCCCAATATAGTTACAGAGGTTAGAAGCTTTTTAGGGGCAGCACAATATTGGAGAATGTTATGTACCTAGGGGGGGTAATATGGGGTACCGAGGGAGGTACCCAAGGTAATAATGTAATAATGGGATGGGCCATAATAATAAATAAGGTGGTTAACCCATGTCATGTAAGGGACCACAAGTAGTTAATAATAATGTAATGGGCCCATGGTATTAGTTGATGGTATGAGTAAACCATGGTAATGATCCATGGTATTGTATGTATGAAGCCTATATAGAGGCTAGAGACTCCACATGGAGGGATATGAAGAGAAGTATTCTTGTATGAATGTGTTGTGGAGTATTCTCCTTCCTTAAGGAGTGAATGTATGGTGTTGCCCTACCTGAAGGGTTTTGATAATAAAGAAGATTTCTATCTATTTCTATCTTGTTATTCTTGGGTTATTTCTATTATCCTAATATCTTTGGGTTAGATCTACAACAAGTGGTTTCAGAGCTACAACAAGTGGTATCAGAGCACTTTCTTGGGTTAGATTTACAACAAGTGGTATCAGAGCACTTTCTTGGGCACAAAAGTGGAATTTTTTTTTTACTTTTTGCAGGATTTTAAGGGCGGCGAGTTTGCAGATCAGATCTGTACGTTTTGGTTCAATATCTGAAAAATATGATTACAGATCTGTATTCCTTGTGAAAAAATAGCCGATTTCAAAAAAAAAATCGGTCAAATCGGAGTCCGGATGAAGGAGATATCGCTGATTTAAAATCAGTGGGGTTGCAAACAATTTTTCGGGGCAGCAAATTTGCAGGGCAGATCTAGACGTCCTGGTGCAAGATCTACAAGATTTAATTGCAGATCTGAAATCTCTGTGAAGAAAAACCCAATTTCAAAAAACAAATCAAGCAAATCGGAGTCCGGATGAGGGAGATATCGCTGATTTAAAATCAGATCTTTTTTCAGAAATTTTGGGTGACGGCGGGAGAGTAGCAGCGCAGATCTGAAATTTCAAGTGCCTGGATCAAGATTTCTACCACATGGGCAGATGCAGAGTGGTTGTTCCATTTCTAAAA
>APFE031331834.1:0-60615 GCA_000404065.3 Pinus taeda | reverse complement strand
AAATGAATAAAAAATTATTATTATTATATATTTATCAATGATTTGTGTCATAGATAGAAATAAAACCTTATGGGCATATCAACCACATTTACTAAAATAATTATTGTTATTATCAAATAATTAATATCATGAAAATTATTTTTGTTAATTAATATTACTAACATTATTATCATTAATATTATTATATTAAATTAATATAATAATCATAATATATAAATGTAAAAGAATATTGTTGTTATTATTTATATAGTTATTAATAATCATAAATAGTTGGTTTTTTTAAAAATACGCATAATAATTATTAATGGGTTTGATATAAGCTTATCGGTGAATATCAACCACATTGGAAAATGTGGTTGTATATATGCTTGATATAAGTCTATCAACGTATATCAACCATATTAATAAATATCTTTGTGCTAGTTACAATACTAGAAATATATTATATTTAAAAATTAATTTAGAAATAACATAATAAAAAACTATAGGCCTAAAAAACAAAACATTGGCCTTACCCTTGCTTTCGTCTCCGTTTGGACTGCCATACCATGTAGCGGTGGCTGGCTGCCAATCACGTTCTTCTTCTACTAACTTATATTGATTGAGATTCACACCAAGAGTGATTTCAGAGCATATAAACATTACCCATAAGCCAAACAGAGCGTCATCTTATTCATTTTTGAACCGAAAGTAGAAAGCATAGAATCTTATACTACGTTGGGCTCAAAGCCTCTTCTGCAATGCACGTTAAGAAATGGAAAGAATAGCGCATATTTATAAGAGCTTTAGAACTGTAGTGTAATGACCAGACATTTTTACATGAATAAATTGTTATTTACCTTATGGGTGAATGAAAATAACATAAATTATTATTTTCTTGAAAATGATGATAATATTAATTGTGCAAATGGTATAATATGAATTGCATGATATATGTGTGTACACAGTAACTTTATGTGAAAAGTCATTTACTCTTCCTGCTTAAAGATAAAGGAAAAACAGTTGCCAAGATATGAGGGGAAACCCTAACTGTTCTCTCTTTCCCATAGAAAAGGGGAAAGAAGAAAAGACCCGGGTTGTTGAATGAACAAATGGGAAGAAAGGAAAAGGCACTGGAGCAGAAGAAGAGGGTGCTACGTCTGGTGAGGACCAAATAGCACAGGCACATTTGTGTTTCATATTGCTGAGGCTGTGGCCGGCAAGAGAGCTTGGGGGAGAGACTCAGTTCAGAAGAATGGTCTCGTGGCTGGGAGGATATCAAGCATTCAATCACCTTCTACGCGCTGTAGAAGTGCAGAAGATAAAAGGCAAGGATACACAGGTAAGTATCTATAGTTTCATTAAATCTGGAGACTAATTATTATCCTGTATTCCTAAGAATCTGATTATAGTTGCTTAGGTGTGACTTTTGGGCTGTAAATCAGAACCTGGGTATTACTGAATGCAATACCGGTAATGATTAACGCCCCTGTCATATATATATATATGTCATGTATTAAGTAAAAAGAAAGAAACAAAGAATGAGAATTAAAAAGGTATTCTGTACATTACTTCCGAACAAGTGAAGTTGTGCAAATAAAGAGACAGTAATTACTAGATGCCAAAAATAATTAGAATAGCTGAACTACCATTATCAGGTATGAAAACAGGTATAAATATATTAATACCTAAGCTAGATAACAGCATCTGAAATAACCATTTACCTCTAATATAGAACTCTATGAGCAGAGATTCACACATTGTCCATAATTCTGTTACAAGTATAGGAAAGTGAACCAAAACAAATACAGATATACTCAGAATGAGATTTCATTACGAAAGGTAGCAGTCAAAGAGGATAAATCTGATATCCTGTAAATATATGTCTGTCCTGTAAATATATGTCTTTCCAGATAAATAGTGGTACAAACCCTCACAAGAATCATAGTGCAATAAGGGTTACAAGAAAACGAAATACTGTAAAGGATTCACCATGTAAAGAGTATAAATGTAACTGTCGATTATCATAACGATAGGAATATCGGGTTGGCCGCATACACAGGTGTGAACCACCTGATGGTATGGCGCCACGTATATTGTCAAATAAGAGTTGATATAACCCAAAGGTCATACCATCCGCACGGCGGATATATTTATTAACTCCAAAGCAGAAAAAACGAATAATGAAGAATCGACATGAATATTTAACATGCTAATCTCCAGTTAACAAGGAGGAGTGGTAATCCACCAATAATGGAGCCGTTACTGGACCGTAATAGGCCTCCTCCTAAACCATACATAAACATATCAGAATCATTTAATAAAAGTCTGTCATTCGGATTAGTCTTTTGACAACAATAATATGCATATTCATTAACTCATTAATCTGTATATCTTATAACTCGATAAACGGCGAACTCAGAAAGAGCAGGGTCGTAAACCAAACCCTCAGACCATCTCATTAAAAACTGAAATAAACAAACAGTGTGTATCATGTGAAGTTTCGGTGGCTCGTGGGGAGCTGCACCGCGCGCTAACAGCGTCTAAACATATTAAAACAGTAAAAAAAAACCATAAGGACTGTAACATGTAAGCCTGTTCGATAAATGGAAACAACCCATAATGCTGATGCATTAACCACGGCCATAATGCCGAGTCCATTACAATGTGTTACACTGAACATTCGAACAAATACAATCATAGATCTGAACTATCGGACAGACCATAACCAGACTCAAAACCCTATGGACAAAACTGCTCATATGACGACCTGGGTTTCAACCCCAAAACAATGATAACAGGGAAAGAAAAGAAAGTCTGCCGTAATGAGGCCATGGCGCCAAGTCATGATGGAATGGACAAAACCCTGGTAGAGAAGAACAATATGAGTCGAGCTCCAAGTTTAAATTAACCAATGCAAACCTACAGGGTAGAGCACTTACCGGATTAAGGGTTTGAAGGGCGAGACCCTAAATAATCCTTGCAACCGCGTCCTCATCGGTCTGCTACCCTGTTCCACCAATATTAACCAAGTAATTAGCATACTCATATAAAATACAGTGAAAAGAATGAACAATACAGTATTGAAGTGAAGGAAAGGGTGCATCACCTGTTGCAGATGGAGATAAGGGCGAGGGACAGTGAGGGCATCACCGCCAACAGGCCATCTCTGTAATACATTCAAGGTACCAGTGAATTGAACCAGAAATACCCACAGAAATGGTACCCCGACCATGGTAGTAACGCTGGAGCAAAGGCTGCATCGGTGGAGCTGGGGCAACAACGCAAATGACCGGGACAGTGTGAAGGATCCCTATGTATTACCCCGCCCAAGACACGTCTAACCTCCACCGTTCGATCACTGGTAATGATCCTGACCGCCGATTGCAATGAGAATCCCGAGAGGTGGGTGGCGGGACTGTAGCATTAATGTCCCAGCTACCAAAACCAAGGCTCAGCGCAGCAGATCGATGGAGTGGATTATGGATGCTAGGTGTCACGAGCAAGGCGCCTCAACCTGCCGCCAAATGTATTGATTTTTACCATATAAAGTTACCAAGGACAATCATCGTCCGGTTAATCGCCAGAAGTTAGATATGCCGGATCAATGCATTTATAAATCATATCCGTTATTAACAAAGTCAAATACCATGATGGCGTTAATACATAGATGTGTAGGTAATAAATAAAATTTTTAATTATTGTGTAATGTTTAGTGTATGGAGGGTTATGACATGTAGTGAGTTGGTCAGTCCAAGGTTTTCAATTTAAATCAACTCTCAACTAATTTTCTTTTGCTGCTGCATGTTCATTCATTAAAATTAGTTTCGTCCCACAGAAGGCCCACCCGTCCGTCCTTTTATATTTAGGAAACGCCATGTGAATACGGATGCAATGACCGCT
The DNA here is from genome assembly GCA_000404065.3 of Pinus taeda. Taxonomy (NCBI): domain Eukaryota; kingdom Viridiplantae; phylum Streptophyta; class Pinopsida; order Pinales; family Pinaceae; genus Pinus; species Pinus taeda. Next base: position 56,733 of record APFE031331834.1, on the reverse strand, counting down.
AAAATTAAAACCAAGAACAAGAGAGTGTTGTATTCGTTTGGTCTTGTCAAATTAAGTGTGTGAAGTAATAATCCTGAGTGCTGGAAAGTCAAAAGCTCAGCTGAGATTAGGGAGATTTCAGCAGCAATTGTAATTGATAAACCTAAAGCGTGAGGGGAGGCAATGTTAAGGGATGTCACCGTTGAATTGAAAGGAACCAAGAGGGAAAAGATGAACAAATGTTCGTATATTTTATGGGACGGGGCACATGGTACGTTTTTCCAGTGTCGGCTTCTTTATATTTTGCCCTAGGACGGGTGTGTCAGAACTTGGAAGAATGAGGTAGATTCAACATGGATGGCATCTTAATTGTCTTGTATTGAAAAAAGTGTATGGAGATTTTCAGAAGATGGCACCATCTTATGTTGAAAATAGCTTATAGAAATTCAAGTTGTCTTTAACGCGACTTTTTGAAAGCCTTTTCGGTGGTTTTTTCTGGTCAAAATCCGGCAGTAAATTACTGGAATCACAAGTTTGATAGCTAGTTTCTGCACAATCAAAGCGTCCCAGGGGTTTTCCAGGGTGCTGAATCCAAATATGCAGTTAAAAAACCATTTTAACTGCAACAAAAACCATTTTAACTGCAATTTCTTCCGCCGAATTCTGTCACAGGAATCTCCAAAAAGTCGCATTATAGACAACTCCATAGAAATTCTCCAAAAATGGCACCACCCACTAATATTTACTTAAAAGTCATTACCTGATCAACACACTATCACAAAACTTCATAATTTTTCCCTAAAATTTTATAAAAAATAATCACGCGGATAGCGGAATTTATATTTTGATTGAGGGGATTGTTAAGATTTCATAATCTCCTATATCGATGAGAATTAATATTACTCATCATTTGTTGGAAGATGTTTTTTTCTTCAATGAACTCTCTTTTTGTTGTGACTCTGCACCTTTCCATCCTTTGTTAGACGATTGTAGTAGGTTCATTGGTTGATTTGAAATGCACCAACATAGGGTGGTTGTAGCCTGCTCCACAATTTCTCTTTTGCCTTTGCAACAATGTGTAGAAATTCTCAATGTAGATCACCTGATAATGGAATGTAACTAAAGCAAAATACTTGATCTACTTCTACTATCAAACTTGTGGACTCTTGATCGATTTGAGCAAGATCAAACAAAACACATATAACAGAGAGGAAGAATCAAGCACACATGAAACACAGAGGAATACTCTGAGGAAAACCTCAACTAAAAACCCTGCTATCTGTATTATCATACAAGTGGAAATATCTCAAGATTACACAAAGCTTTAGCTCACAAGCTATCCAGCTATCAGTACAATCCCTCACTGTTGCTCATAGACAGACCAAACAACTCATATACCTTTCTCTATATCCTCCAAGCCTCCTATTTCCTTGCGTTGTTTTCACTAGGTGCTCCTGCTGTAACCTTCTGTGACACTGGTCTCATACACTGCTCCAACACACTATAAAAGTCCACAAATATCAAGGAATGAATTCCTTCTGCATGCAAGAGATTTTCTTATAGGAAAATTCTTGCAACTGATAGTACACTATGCCTACCTTTAATTTCAACTGGGTCTTTGTCTGAACTGACATTCATGACTTATTTATGAGAGAATATTGAGTTATCTGGAGTACACTAGTTTCATGCATGCATGAATTAACTGACTGAACTCACAATCAGTTCCACAAACTGTTTGGAACTAATTTCACTGGACTTAACTCAATTACCTAAGCTAACTAATTACAACTCAAATACAACTCATCCTTATCTCCTTAATTAAGGGATAACTTCCTTAATCAAAGGGATCACTGTTGCATGACTTCACAAAGAGTTCATGTTTGAATTTCACCAACTAATTAACTCAAGATGAATTAATTAATTACTTTTCAAACAGCTGGTGAGACTAAATTCGATTTTGAATTCTCAATTTTAATTCAAGAACAAATTAAAATTGGAATTTATCTTGAAATGCTATCCATAGCAATGCTATTTGTAGCATTTCTATTTTTAGCATTTCTTGTTTCTATTTTCAACACTCCCTCTCAATAAGAAAGAGATTATCTGCCACCTCGATCCTGTCTCTATGGAACTCAAATTTACACTTTTATGCCTTAGTCAAAATGTTAGCATCTTGCTCCTCGGTTGAAACATACTGTAACAACATGATCCACCTCGCCACAAATTCTTTGAGATGATGATACCGAATGTTTATATGATTGGACATGTAATGAAATATTGGATTCTTAGAGAGTTTGATACAACTCTGATTATCACAATAGATCATAGTTGGATCCATCCTCTAATCAAACAAACCAACTAAAATTTTCTGCATCCAAATGGCCTCACATGTTGCTTGGCTTGCAGCCATGTATTCAGTCTTTACTGAGCTAAGTGCAACTGACCTCTGTTTCCTACTATACCAAGAAATTGTAGCTGAACCAAGGTTGAAAATTCCTCCTGATGTGCTCTTCTGATCTGATGGACTCCCCACCAAATCTACGTTTGTGAAGCCCTGTAGCTTCACTCCCTCTAACTATCTGTACCATAATCCATACTAAGATGTGCTTGTGATGTATCTCAAAACATGCTTCATTGCCTTCTAAAACAATTTGGTAGGCTGAACCATAGCTTGACTCAGCTAGTTCACCGCAAAGCACAAATCTGGTCGTGTGTTCACTAAGTACATCAATGAACCCACAAGCTGCCAATACACAATAGCCTCTACTACTTCACCTGATGTAGAATCCTCCTTTCTCCAGTTACTTACTAGAGGAGTCTACATGGCCTTGCACTTCTCCATGTGGAATCCCTTGAGTATCTCATTAGCATACTTGTCATGAGACACAAGCACTTCCCCATCCTTCTGCCACACTTCCATTCCTAGGATGCAGTGCATGAGACACATGTCTTTCATATCGAACTGTCTTGCAAGGTTCTCCTTGCAAGACATGATCAATTGATCATCACCTGTCAATATCAGATCATCAACATAAAGAACAATGATCAACTGCTTACCTTCCACCATGATGTGGTACAAGTTCGCATCCGCTTCACTCTTTGTGAAGCCCAACTCGGTGAAGTAGTTGTCGATCCTGGTGTACCAAGCACAAGGTGCTTGCTTCACCCCGTACAAAGCTCTCTTGATTTGGCACACATGTGACCCACGATTGAAGGTCTCAAATCCTTCCGGCTACTCTATGTACACCTCTTCCTCAATCTTGCCATTGAGGAATGTAGTCTTCACATCCATCTGATGGATCTTCCAACCCATCTGTGCTGATAGTGCCAACATTGATCTGATAAATGAGTACCTTGCTATAGGAGAAAAAATCTCATCATAGTCGATCCCCTCGACCTGTGACAAACCACGGGCAACAAACCTTTCCTTATGTTTCTCCACACTACCATCAGCAGCATGCTTTACCTTGTAAAGCCAATGAGAACTCACAACTGACTTGTTCTCCAGTCTTGGAATCACATCCCAAACAATCTTCCGAACTATGGAGTCATACTCCTCCACCATAGCATGAACCCAAACTAGCTGTTGCACTACTTCCTCAAAGGAAGATGGTTCTGTCTCTACACATTCCCCAACAAGGGCCATGTAACTAGTGTACTGCTCAGGTGACCTCCTCTATCTGCATTGAGAAGATGGTTCTCCCACATTCTCTCTCGCATCCGACAAAAAATTGTCAGCTTCTTTCGTGTGCTTCTGCCCATCTCTGGAAAACTTTATATGAGTGGATATCTCCACTTCTGAAACCTCTGCATGCGGCTGCTCCGCATTAGTCTGAGACTCCTCCTCCTTAGGAACCTAGAGTTCCTCCTCTACCTACATTTTGAGCTCCCTATCAAGGGAAACTTGCATGGCCTTCAGCTCATTGAACTGAAGATCTCTCTGAACCACTTTCCTCTGACTGGTAGGAAAATACACCCGATAGTCGCGGGGAGTATCAGTATACCCCACAAGTATCCCCAACTCTGCTATCGGCTCTAGCTTCTTCCAGGCATCTTTGGTCACATGGAAATAGACCGATGAGCCAAAGATCTTGAAGTGACCCACATCTGGTCTCTTCCCAGAGAAAGCTTCCTCTGGTGTCTTCATGCCAAGTATGTGATGTCGACTTCTATTCTACACGCAAACCACTGTGTTGCACGCCTCAGCCCACAAATGAAGTGGTAGGCCTTGGTCATGCAGCATCATTCAAGTTGCTCCCACAATCATTCTTTTCTTCCTTTTGGCCACCCCATTCTATTGTGGGTTATGGAATGTCGTCAACTCCCGTTTAATTCCTTCTACATCATAGAAGTCCTGAAACTTTTGAGAGACATACTCTCCATCATTGTCGCTTTGCAAGGCCATGATCTTCTTTCCTGATTCTTTTTCAACCAAGGCTTTGAACTCACAAAACCTTAAGAAGATTTGATCCTTCTTCTGCACGAAATAGATCTAACATCTATGAGAAAAATCATCAATGAAAATAGCATAGTACCTTTGTTTAGCGGTGGAGGCTATCGAGAATGGTCCACACATATCTGTATGAACTCGTGCCAGGATTACTTCAACTCTACTGTCTCCATCATGAACGGAAGATTTTGCATACTTACCCAAGGTATAACCTTTGCATGTGTCCACTTGCTCAAGTTTACCTTTGGGAAGTACAGTAGAAATCTGTTGCATTATCTTCAATGCCCCAAGATGCAAGATGCCCAACCTTCTATGTCATAACTCGCCAATATCTTGGCTTTGCACCAATTCTGATTTGGAACTTAATGTAGCACAATCATCTACCTCCATCTTGTACAGATTCTTCACTCGAATGCCTTTCCTTTACTGAAGACTACATCATAACCTTTGTCTTCCAACATCGTGACCAATACTAGGTTTTTCTTCAGTCCAGGCACATACGTTTCATTAGTTAGGGTGAAAGGAGCTACATGCTTCCTCTGAAACACAACTGTACCTTCACCTAAAACATGGTACTTTCCATCATTGCCAATCTCTATGTGCATTTGGAGGTCTTTCTCCTCCAAGGTACTGAATAAACTCTTATCATCAGTCATTTGGAATGAGGCTCCACTGTCTAAGTACCAAACACAACCCACCATCAATGAAACCATGCATGCGATGAGGGTAAAATCCAATTCGAACTATGAGAGTGCCTCACGATCTGATCCTTTCAAGGATCCCTTATATGATTTCTTTAATGGACAATTTGTTGCATAATGGAACACCTCATGACATTTAAAGCATCGCACTTTAGATTTGTCAATCTTCTTCCCACCATAGGAAGAACTCGATTTGGAATGGGAAGCCTTCCCTTTCCCTTTCTGCACCTTACTTGATAAGGCTATATTTTCCTCATCATCATGCTTAGATGAAGAACCATCTCTGGTGCTTTTCCTGATCTCCTCCTGCAACAGATCTGACCACAGTCGTTCCGAGTCTGGTAGTTTCTCTCTTCCATTCACTGAGTTTTGGTAGCTATGCCAGCACTTAGGAAGATCAAGGAGAGAAAGACTCACCATGTCATCATCGATTTTCATGATTCCTACACTTCCAAGCTCATCTCTGCATGTGGTGAGCTTGTTTAGATATGTAGAGATCGTGTCATCCATTTCACACTTGATTTTCTGAAGCTTATCTTTCAACGCCAGCTTCCTCTGGTCACTGTTGTTCTGATATACACCATTCAATGTATACCACATTGAAAACGAAGTCTCCTTCCCATGGAGACCCAAGACAATATGGTCTCGAAATCCCTCCAGAAGAATCCTCCTCCCTCTCGCCTTCCATTCTGCCAATTCTTGGGCATTAGCTGCTACTGGCTTGGTGACTTCTTGACCAATGAAGTCCTTCAAACCATTGTCTTCTAATACTGCTTCCATGCGATCCTTCCATGCTATGTAAGTCAAGTTGCCATCCAAGGCATATTCAAGTCTCAAGCTGTTGAATGCCATTGGTGAACTTTGAGATGTGATAAGAAATCAATTTTGCACTTACAATCAAGAACTTCAAACTTCAAACTTCAGAATTCTCCCTTTTTGTATACTGTTCTCTGCTTTGATCACCTTTCCTTTGATACCATGTAGAAATTCTCACTGTAGATCACCTGATAATGCAATGTAACTAAAGAAAAATACTTGATCTACTTGTACTATCAAACTTATGGAAGCTTAATCGATTTGAGCAAGATCAAACAGAACATATAACATAGAAAAAGAATCAATCACACATGAAACAGAGAAGAATACTTTCGGGAAAGATTCAGCTAGAAACCCCGCTATCTATATTATCATACAAGTGGAAATATCTTAGGATTAAACAAAACTTTAGCTCACAATCTATCCAGCTCTCAGCATAATCCCTCACTGTGCTCATAAATGGACTAGATAACTCATTGCCTTTCCCTCTGTCCTCCAAGTCTCCTATTTCCTTGCGTTGCTTTGCCTAGGTGCTCCTGTTGTAACCTTGTGTGACACTGGTCTCAAACACTACTCCAACACACTGTAAAACTATGCAAATGTCAAGGAATGAATTCCTTCTGCATGCAAGATATTTTCTTATAGGAAAATTCTTGCAACTAATAGTACATTGTCCCTGCCTTTAATCTCAACTGGGTCTCCGTTTGAACTGACTTGCATGAGTTATTTATGAGAGAATATTGAGTTATCTGAAGTACACTAGCTTCATGAATGCATGCATTAAATGACTGAACTCACAATCAGCTCTACAAACTGTTTGGAACTAATTTAATTGGACTTAACTCAATTAACTGAGCTAACTAATTACAACTCAAATACAACTCATCCTTATCTCCTTAATTAAGGGATAACTTCCTCAATCAAAGGGATAAGTGTTGCATGACTTCACAAAGACTTCATGTTTGAATTTATCCAATTAATTAACTGAAGATAAATTAATTGATTATTTTTCAAATAGCTGGTGAGACTAAATTCAAATTTTAATTCTCAATTTTAATTTAAGGAAAAATTAAAATTGGAATATATCCTGAAATTCTATCTACATGGGAGCTTCACTCACTGAACCTCTGACATAGCACGTGCATTCATGGCATACTAAACAATACCCTTAATTTGACTACATATTGGAAAGTACCTCTAAAAATCACATTATTTAACCCCCTACAAATATAAATCCAATACACCTTCCCAATTTATAAAACCCCTATTTTCAGTAAATATTGTATGTATCCATTTTTTTATTCATAATTTTTGTACCCTTTTATTTTTGTATCCCTGATATAGTGACATGATTCCTCTCTTATGACACCACATGCATTCTATAATGCACCTTTCTTCTTTTGATATACATTGTAAATGCACATTCGCTGCACCTTTCTTCTTTTGATAGACATTGTAAATCCATATTAGTTCTCCCACAATGTAATTACTTAACCCACACTCAAGCACACCTCACTATGATTTGTGGCATTTAATGGTCTAAGGCACACAAAATTTGTTTTGATACCAATTTGAGATGAAAAATCCTTATTGGACCTAAAACTTTAACACCTATAGGAAAATTCCTTCACTAATCCACCATATCATAAATCAACTCAAAAAATACTAGGATTGAGCATAAGAAGTTCCAATCATTGGATAAGGTGGTAGTCAAGGAAAAGTCTTTAATGACATTAGATTTCCAAGACCCCAATTAACCTATCAATGACTAAAGTCTACTACAGATACAATCACCTAGAGCTACAAAGGATCATAAGAAGAACTATAGAGAGCTTACTCTCAATTGCATTCTAAACTTGTTTATTTGCTTCCCCAAGAGTTACAGAGGATCATGAGTAGGGCTAAAGAGAGCATAATCTCGATTGCATACTAAGCTTGTTTATTTGCTTCAGATCTAGGGCCATAAGAGCATTGGAAGTAGACTCCCAAAATGCAAATTCATTTCTAGGTCTGGTTGATGCCACAGTGATGCTCAATTTTGAACAAAAGAAAAGCCCACGAAAAGCCTCCAAAACCATCACAGAGTAGTCTCTATTAGATACACTGATGAGGAGAAAGAAGTCTGGCATGACTCTTATTCATTTTTGAATGAGAAGTTCCATGATATGATGGCCTATTTAGATATGTAAGTACATGCATAGCCAACTTGTAGCAAGACCACAACAAGACCAAAGAAATACTTACAAGCCCTCAAGCTTGTGTACAATTTGTCATTTCATCCATGAAGTTCTTGGTGCTAACACCCATTACCTTATCGTTGTAATGGGATGCTATCCCTTGTTGTAATGGGATTCTCTCACTTAGCGTAAGCATACATACATAATTATGCTTGCAATCCTTGGATGAGGACACATCCGATCTTCCACGACGAACCTGCACTCCAACTCATTGCCCATCAACTACAGTTTTCTAGGCTGCATGTGTGTGTATTTTGTTAGAGAAAAATACCTATATATACATGAGAGGTGAACATACATGTTGTCCCAAAAAGGATTGGACTTGGATTTTCATCCCAATTTGAATACATACATAAATACACACATATATATACTACCAATCTTAATTAGGCACACTAATTTTATATTTTCAAGCTAACCCAAATATAGCCTATGGATGTCAATTTCGGATTTCAAAGGTCTATTTTACCAAAGATAATTCATAATAATAATTCCTCATCCAAGCAAGTATAAACATTGAGGAGTTGGCCCATAATTGCAAAATTCATTTTGATACCAATTTGAGAGGAAACATCATTATTATCCATGAAACTTTAACACCTATAGGAAAATTCCTTCACTAATCCACCATATCATGAATCACATCGCGCAATTCTAGGATTGAGGATAGCAAGTTCCAGTCATTGGATAAGGTGGTAGTCAAGGAAAATTCTTTGCTGACATTAGATTTCCAAGACTTAATTAGCCTATAAATGACTAAAATATACTACATATACACTCACCTAGAGCTATAAAGGATCATAAGAAGAACTATAGAGAGCGTACTCTCAATTGCATTCTAAACTCTTTTATTTGCTTCCCCAAGAGCTACAAAGGATCATAAGCAGGGCTAAAGAGAGCTTAATCTCAATTGCATACTAAGCCTATTTATTTGATTCAGATTTAGGGGCATTAGAGCATTGGAAGTAGAATCCGAAAATGCAAATTCATTTCCAGGGCTGGGTGATGCCATGATGATGCCAAATTTTTACCAAAAGAAATGCCCACAAAAAGCCTCTGAAACCATCAGAGAATAGTCTCTATTAGATACTCTGATGAGGAGAAATAAGCATAGTGTGACTCTTATTCCTTTTTGAGTGAGAATTTCCATGATATGATGGCCTATTTAGCTATGTAAGTACATGCGTAGCCAACCTGTAGCAAGACCACAGTAAGACCAAAGAAATACTTACAAGCCCTCAAGCCTGTGTACAAATTTGTCATTTCATCCATGAAGTTCTTGGTGCTAACACCCATTACATTATCATTGTAATGGGATGCTCTCCCTTAGCTTAAGGATACATACATACTTATGCTTGCAAGCCTTGGATTAGGACACATCCAATCTTCCATGACCAACCTGCACTCCAACTCATGGCCCATCAACTACAGTTTTCTAGGCTGCATGTCTGTGTATTTTGTGAGAGAAAAATACCTATATACACATGAGAGGTGAACATACATGCTGTCCCAAAAAGGATTGGACTTGAATTTTCATCCCAATTTGAATGCATACATAAATAAACACATATATATACGACCAATCTTAATTATGAATGTTGATTTCATATTTTCAAGCTAACCCAAATATGGCCTATGGATGTCAATTTCATATTTCGAAGGTCTATTTTACAGAAGATAATCCATAATAATAATTCCTCATCCAAGCAAGTATAAACATTGAGGAGCTGCCCCATAAGTATAAAATTCTTTTTGATACCAATTTGAGAGGAAAAATCCTTATTGTCCCTGAAACCTTAACACCTATAGTAAAATTCCTTCACTAATTCACCATATGATAAATCAACTCAGGCAATTCTAGGATTGAGCATAGCAAGTTCCAGTCATTGTATAAGTTGGTAGTCAAGGAAAATTCTTTAATGACATTAGATTTCCAAGGCCTAAATTAACCTATCAACGACTAAAATCTACTACAAATACAATCACCTAGAGATACAAAGGATCATAAGCAGAACTATAGAGAGCTTACTCTCAATTGCATTCTAAACTTGTTTATTTTCTTCCCCAAGTGCTACAAAGGATCATGAGCAGGGCTAAAGAGAGCTTAATCTCAATTGCATACTAAGCTTGCTTATTTTCTTCAGATCTAGGGGCATAAGAGCATTGAAAGTAGAATCCCACAATGCAAATTCATTTCCAAGTCTAGGTGATCCCACGGTGATGCCCAATTTTGACCAAAAGAAAAGCCCATGAAAAGCCTCCAAAACCGTAAAAAAATAGTCTCTATTAGATATTCTAACAAGAAGAAAGAGGTCTGATGTGACTCTTATTCATTTTTCAGTAAGAATTTCCATGATATGATGGCCTATTTAGCTATGTAAATACACGCGTAGCCAATGTGTAGCAAGACCACAACAAGACCAAAGAAATAGTTACAAGCCCTCAAGCCTATGTACAAATTTGTCATTTCATCCATGAAGTTCTTGGTGTTAACACCCATTACATTATTGTTGTAATGGTATTCTCTCCCTTAGCTTAAGGATACATACATAATTATGCTTGCAAGTCTACGATGAGGACACATCCAATCTTCCATGACCAACCTGCACTCCAACTCATGGCCCATCAACTACAATTTTCTAGGTTGCATGTGTGTGTATTTTGTCAGAGAAAAATACCTATATATACATGAGAGGTGAACATACATGTTGTCCCAAAAGGGATTGGACTTGGATTTTCGTCCCAATTTGAATACATACATAAATACACATATATATATACTACCAATCTTAATTAGGCATGCTGATTTCATAATTTCAAGCTAAATTAAATATGGCCTATGGATGTCAATTTCATATTTCCAAGGTCTATTTACCAAATATAATTCATAATTATAATTCCTCATCCAAGCAAGTATAAACATTGAGGAGTTGGCCCATAAGCATATAAATGCTCAAATCTAAATTTTGCACTCCAAGACTCCAAAGTAGAACAAAAACCTTCAAGATTCTCATTATATAGGGTATGAGGATTCCATTTTAAGGTAGAGATCAAAGATTTCATTATTCCATCCAATCCACAATACATTGTCATAGCTCTTTTGCCTAGATCTATACTTAACTCAAGAATGAAGTCTGAGAAAGATTGATAGAATTCTTGGGTGAGTTTAAGGAGTAATGTAACACTCCTGCAATGCTCAAGAGTCAGGGTTGACCCCTAGACCAAACTTATAGGAACATGAGTGCATTGCTGAACATTTTAGATTTCATTTTCAGATGTTTTATGAAGACTAATTATTTAGCCTTCTTATAAAACTCAAGGTTCCACTTATGAAGCTTGTCATAAAGGTTGGGTCTCTAAACTCAAAGTGGCATCATCAAAAACATCTCCCATCAACCAATACACTCAACCATGACACTAAAATCAATAAAATAGAGTCATACCCAAGAGTTAGCATTCATTCAGTGAACAAATATCAAGAAATTACAACTAATGTTCCACCTAGTTTCTAAGATTCAAGGGAATAGGGGGCTATCAGGATATGTGTGTGTGTGTTATAAACATGATTCAAATTTAAATTCAATAACGAAATATATTGATTCACACATCATAAATGATTCAATAGTAGATAGTAAAGTCTAAATATTAGACTAGTAAATTGAAATTACTCAAACCAGAAATAGTAAAAGGTGATGAGTCAAAGATTTGGTCTAAGGTCATTAGTATCAAAAATCAAGACTCAAAAGTTAAAACTGAAAATGATCAATGGACAATGAACCGACGTTATCAAAATTGGACCAGTCATCAAACCAGTTGACCCCAAAACTGATAATCGGAGAAAAACCAAACCAAAAGACCAGTGAACCAAAATATTCAATTAAAAAAAAAAATGTAAATATTCATGTACATCAATATGAATCTAAATTTTTATAGAAAAATATGCAAAGTTTCTCATATATATAAGAAGTAAAGTTGCATATAACCAAAATAACACTGGCTGCAATCCATCTTTGAACTAGAACTGCATCAACAAAGAGGTTGTAGATGGCCTCTATAGTCCAAACGAAACCATGCTACAACAAACACCTCCATATCATCATTCTAGAATAAACTGAATCTATGAAACAACTCCATAGACCTAGAGCCAAGTCAACTTGTTAAGCATTGGTCAGAAAAAGCTTTGTAAAAGCACTAGAGAAAACCTATGACTATTGTGAAAAACCTAATACCATTGTTAAGAAGCATTACAAAGCATGGTGTTAGAATATTCATCTGTTATAGTTGAAAAGTACATATCATACAATTCAGAATCTACCATGCCCTCCTAAATTGAATCCAGCTTTTTCTTATCAATATGCACTCTAGTAGAAGCTAGATCCTTCTTGTGAAATGTTGATGCACCAACTCCTATAGCTTCTGTTGAAGCGACATTTATGCTTGGATCTTGAATATTATTCTCATATTTGTTTGGAATGGTAGAAGTGGGGTAGGAGAGGTCACGAGGGTATTTCTTTGGCCTTCATTTAAAGAAATAAACTCTGAATTTTCTAGTTTACTCTTCAATTTGGGCTTCAAAGCATGAATGCTCGTATAGAGCTTGCAAAATAAGCCCATATAAATCTATTTTTTTTATAACATAAGCACACTATATCTCTTGTAACATAATCACGTCGTACCCATAAATATTATAAATTGATAATTGGTTGAACACATACAAGAACAATGTGTTACAGTCCAAGGGTTAGATTGCAATCCTTCTTCAAATTATTGACACATATCTCTCCATTGCGTGCAATATTAGGGTGGAAGATTTTTTTCAAAAAATACCTTGCAGTCACACATCCAATAGAAGTTAAAAAAATGTAAGATTTAGTATTCTTTACATCATAAACAATGTTTTCATATCAATAAAAGTTAAAGAAACTAATAATTCACTCATGATATGATGGCAAGAATGAATTGCGTTGTAGAATCGAATATGGAAAACCACGACTGGCCATAGAGATTTTCCTGAGTCAGTTATACTTAACAGGAAGTGTGAACACAACAACTCGACTATTACTAATAGAAATTTTTCCATCCTATACCAAATAGTATATTGCGTGACTCCATGAGGTATTATTGTGTGACAATATTACAATGGATTGTAAGAAAATTAATGTGACTACTATAGGGATTAAATCTTTTTGGTGGAAGACACACCAATATACTTATAGATGGTAAGCAAGAAAATTTTTGTGATTTTGCTACACCTAGCAGGAAGCTTAAGCATAGTAACTCGGCTATACTTGAAACAAAATAAAATTATCTCTATACCAAACAATTTGATAATATATTTAATGACTCCATACCAAACAGTGTGATAATATATTTCAGGACTCCATTGAGTAAGTATTGCATGACTTAGTTGTTCACAATTCAAATAAATTTTGGCCATAAATTGGAAAGCCAAACACAGTTTTGCTACTTGTATCACATTCAACATCACACATCCAATACAAGTTAAAAAATGCAGGGTACAAGAGAAATGTGAAGGGTTAGCAGGAATACTTATCATGGATGGATATGACTGACACGCAAGAAAGGAGATAGGTAGAAGAATATATGCCACTAAGAAAAAAAATCAATTTATATGGTAGAATAAACTATTAACAATTGCATTCTATAGTTTTCATGGGAGAAAGAGTTGTAATTATGTGGCTCCATGTGTGGAGGATAGGAGTTTTTTCTGGGCAATGTATCACTTAATTTTGGGTATAAATTTCCTATTAAATATATCCGTTGTCAGAGGAATACATGTTGGATATTTTTTTGTGCTATTTGGTGAGGTTTATCTTTGTTACAGGCTATAGGAATAGAGCTTCTACAACAACTTGTTGCTAAGACTATTCGGTGGGTATGATACTATGAAGGCATGTATAAGTCCTCTCTACGACGCATATGCACATGCTTGAGTGCAGACAGGTCAAAATTCTTCCATGTAGTTTGGGAATATTTCAAGATTCATTGAGGAGGAGCTATCACACTCTAAATTAGTGATTGGGTTTCTTATATGGATAATCCCAGTAATTGAGGGAGAGGAGAATGAGGACTGAAGCTGACAACCGTAACCAGTGACCAGGATTACCATAAACACTTGAAGCTAACTGTGTTTGTGCCCTAACCAGTATTCATAATTGCAGTATAGAAATCTCCAGCATATCAGAGGATATACTTAAAGATTGAAATCTTCTATGATACTGGGAGATGAGCCGAACATCTGTAGATGCTTGATTGAAGTATTACAACCCTCATTTTAGAGGACTGTATCATTCTTAAAAGAATAATTTCTCTTTGAGATTCTCAGATCCATGGAACGTTTCAGATGATAGCTATGGTTTCACATCCACCTCATCCCTTTTTGCTTCACTGCATATCACTGAGCATTTAAAGCTGAGTTGTTAAAGGGTATATTGAAGACAACCCAGATTGAGCATGAGTATTGGATATTTGCTGAGAGTTTGTTGACAATTCTAAATATAAGGATCAACCTTGGTTATCCTATGAATAGAACAAAAACAGTTTGCAAGGCTCCCATGAAAAAAGGGGCATACCTCTGTATACCAACAGAAATGGTAAATGTCTTAAACATATTCAACTACATCAAGTTGATTTTCATTATTTGCTTCATCAATGTTGGGAAAGTAAAATAAAACCAACAGAAGTAAAATAAATGCATGTAAACCATCCCAACTAAATAGGCAAGCAAAGAGCCATGTTATTGACATCAATATATCTACACACAGTTATCGATTTGAAATAGAGGGCAATGTATAAATCCCAATAGTAGTGAACTCATGTCATTCACCTCATGCTGCATACTAACATCTCGGGATTGATATATGATAAATAAATCAGAGAGGTGTTTAATCACACACAATTTATACAACCATGGATGATGGCTTTGTTGTAGCACTTTTATTCTTGACATCGACACCGAACCTCCTACACACCCAATTCTAATTGTTAACTCTAATTGGTAAAAACCCCAAAATATCTGCAAAAGACTAGAGCATGATATTGGGAAGTTGACTCTACCTTGGCATTTTCTTATCAACAAGCTGATTTTGCTTCCTAGATTTCTTGTGGACATAGAATTACACACCCAAAGCCTCAAATACACATTTTTCTTCATCAACCCCTGATAGAAGAGGGTTTAAAATGCCTGAATAACCATATGGCTAGAGAAAAATGCTTGACCAGAGAGGCTAAGCTCACAATCAAAACTTCTTTATAAAACTGAAGTTTCCACTATGTGCTAATAAAACATGAGTACTACATAAGGGATTTGCAAATTTAAAAAAAAATACATGTGTTCTAGGAATGAAAAAGCCTTCTTACTCTAGCTTGGTCTCACCACCCCCATTGGGTTTTGAAGCATGACACCCTCAGTGCCCAATGTCTGATAAAACCCTTCTATGCCTCTTTTCAGCTCGTGTCACCACTACATCACAAAGCATGCATATAACCTCTATCAAATCAATCTCTATTTTACACTAGTGATATAGAGCCATTGGTATCATATAAACACTAATAAAGATGTACTACATATTTGCTGATATTAGGTTTTGGTATGGGGTTTGGACAACAGAATATTGTAAAGGACATTTTTTAGCCATGGGCCTATTGGGCTTCACCACCCTATTTTCAATTCCAATTTTGGTTTGTTGAAAATACAAACAAAAAGCATTCAATAAATATTGAACAATCAAACCCGTCCAAAACTAATAACGAAGCCATAACTGAGCTTGATCCTGACCCTAAAAGTAAATTCAAGAATTCTAAAATCTTACCAGTCATCTTGGAGATTTTGAGATAATTGAGAGACCAATAAGCAATAGAAAACTGGGAACTAGCTCAACATCACCTCCCACTGACAACCTGCCTCACTCAACAATGCATATTTTTTTTCTAGTTATGTTCCTGAGAGAGACCATAGGTATATTCTGTATGAAAGTTTGTGAAAAGTGGCCACTAAGTGGCCTTATTTTCCTTTTTGGAGGTGATATGTCATGTTATAAGCACTTTGCTCTATATTGTCCTTTTCCAAACCATGAAATAGAAATGTATGCATTCTTTATTTGAAAAAATAAAATTAATTAAAATTTGCATACCATTCACCCTATCAAATTCTTGTCAATCCAAAAGTTGCAAAAAATTAGATACCATTCACCTTAAAATAGCCCTTGGATCATACGCACACATTGTAAGGCCCATCAAACACATTTATATCAATGTATGCAAAAATAAGAAAGCAAAGTGCCATCACCCAAACAATCTACCAGCAACACATATCTCATTAAAGTTGCAATTAATTTAAAAACAAACTACCATCACTTGTTCCAAAGCCTTTACAGATAGTAATTAATTTTAATGTCGTTTAGTGAAAGCACTGAAAGGAAATGCCCAAAATATGATTGAGGACTCAATTAACAATAATAACCAAATGAAATTTAACTGTTGTAGATCCCATGCATATGGACAAAACATAAATACTTCCAAAAAGACTATGATGGCACATTTGAACTATAGACTGATTTATATGTCCAATTGAAAAAGTAGGAAAGCCAACTACGACATAAACATTCAAAATAAAATGCACTTCATGCGCTAGACATTGCTATGGTGTAAATTTGTTGACTTGAGTGAGAAAAAACCATCATGACTAAAGCTCATGCCATTAGATCCTTGATATCCTTTCTAGTAAGCAAACCATTAATCTAAAAGTTCAAGGAAAATGTTAACATTAGTTAGAAGAGCCACATACTTATCCACAAAACATATTCATGAAAAAGGAACCACCAATTCTTGTTTTCATGATTAAATGGACCAACTTCATTGGGACGAAATTAACATTTCAATGCAACACAACTACAAAAGGATGAATGACTAGTGAAAGAAACTTACACCAAAAAGTAGGTAGCAAAAAAGGATTGAGTTATCAATAACATTCACGATTTGAACTATTCACTAGACCTAAAACCAAAAAGTACAAAATTAACATCAGATTCATATGAACAAATAAACAAAAATACAACCAATAATTATTTAGAAGTGATCCAACATATGGAAATGCATAAGGAAAGAGAAAGTAGAATGTTTTGAAAATCTACCTTGTTCAAATTTTTCACAAAATCTGAAAAAACTTTGTAATCACATTCTTCTAATTAGTATGTATCATTCCTAGCATTGTATGATAAGTTTGTGATTGCTATAATAGATTCAAGTCGTACAAATGCATGATCTGTCAAATCATACTTATACATGTGTCGCCCCTTTATTCTACTATACCAACATAATTGAAGCTCAATGCCTTCTAATCTATCCAAAAGTTCAATGTCATTATGGTAATCAAACACCCTATTACCATCTTTCTTCCTTATTCTTTGAACCCTTCCAATGTACCATGTTCCACAGGAAACACGTTGTTTTGTACTTCGAGGAGCACCTTTTCTTGCAGTACGTTCAGTGGGGGGAATTTAGTTGCTTTCAAACAACACCCCACAATCTAATCCAATTCCAAAGCCAATTGAAACACCCTTTTGTGTAGCCTTCCCATCTCACCTAAAGTAGACCCCATTTCTCACTTTTGTTAACCTATCTTTCGATAATGTCAGATTTCCATTGTACTGACTAACCAAGCATGCTTTAAACATATCCTTACCATCAATATCCACCATTGGCTTTATCGTTTTGATTCCATTTTCATCAATGGAATCTAAAATTTCATCCAACTCATGTCTCCACTCACTTTCCATTATTTTCAATTCACTTTCATTCTGTACCAATGATTATGAATATTGGAATATAGAGTTGGAACAACTCAGTGGAGAAGAATCAACTACTTCATCCAAAATTTGGAATGTTGGATAGTTTTGATCCTCTGTCCATGGTTTAAACCACCAAGAAGATTGAGTGTAACTTTTTGGTTGAATTCCAAGAGTTGATAAAATGTCTTGTGCATCCTTCAATCCAATCTTAAGGTCTTCTACAATTTTAGCGTCTGTGGATATTGAATCATATTGCAAAAATACATCAATGTTTTGTATTGTTTCTTGGTGCAATATATTCCAAATGCCTTCTTGCTTCTTATGAGATTTATTAAAATGAAGCCCTTCGGGATTTTATTCTTCTTCAACAACTCTATTAAGGGTTCCAACAACATGAAGCAAGTCAGTGAAATCGTAGGACCTCTCCACTCCAACCATCCCACCAACTTTACTAAAGAAGTTTCACATACATTTGACCCAGTCAAGTATAAAACACTTGGAATGTTAGAGTAATGATCTCGAAACAATCTCATTAACAAAAATGCAAAATGGTAAGAAATTTTCACACCTTGATATGCTTCTCTGCTGAAGAAATTTATGTTGACATTAGTATGAGATTGTTTCTGTACCCAACATAACCACAATGTGAAGAAATGATGAACTCCTGAAGCATTTCACACCCTTTCCCAAAGGCTCAAACTATGAGACATAAAGATGTCAATGTAGTCAACAACAATCATTAGATAAGTCTTTGTAGCTAGTGTCCTCTCTAACTTTCCACTTGGTGTACTTCTCATTTCTTTCAAACACCTCTGAACAAGCCTTGAAGTAATGCGTTATGCGGATCCCAGCTTTTGTCGATCCATCCTCTCTATATCTTCACCCTTAAGCTTGTGATCATCCACTTTAAAAGTGTGATAAACCATTCTCACATGACCAAAACTTATGTAATCATTTCCTAAAACAAATTCTCGTCGACCGCTAAACAAAGGATTCACTAGCTTTTTGTCGTTGTGGACATAATCTTGGTCATGCAATCCTATTACATTGCAACCATTGTACAACCTGGTTAGCCTCCACCCTTCCCAAGGAATTTGATATTGAAGACCTGATGTTGAAGAATAATCCCTCAACATAATTTGTCTTCTTCTGCTATCCCTATTCAAGGAATGACCAACAATAGGTCCCAAATTATTTTCTACGTGTTTCTTCCACATAGATTCTACCGTTTCCCATTGTTGATAAACAAAATTTTCATTGAACATATTGCATGTTGGATGAACAACCACAACCAAATGAGGAAGCCTTTCATGTAAAGGGTTTGCAATAATAACATGTGTGTAATGGCCAATAACATTGTTCTTAAAAAACCTATTATAATCTCATAGCCTACAGCTCCATAAGCAACTCTCACCAAGAAATGTGATTGGCATTGATTTTCTTCTTTCATACCACAAAACCCCACGAATGTATCACTTTTTGCTACCCACTTAACATATTTTTTCACAACTGTTTCATCTTCGGCGAGAAATACAGGAATTGGGCCATCTATACCATACTTGGCTTTATAAGAAGCATAAAATTTTCCAACCACCTAAAAAATATGCTCATGCTCCCCTGGGGTATATGCTAATGACTTTCTAACTTGCCTTAAAGTCATAGATATTGAAGTACCATCTAGATTCAAGCTAATAAAGATATGTAATATAGGACCTCCCCATAACTTGATCATCTCATAAAGGGATTTTGTGGATGTACTATACCTTCTCCCTACTTTTGCATGCATCAAGTTATGAAAAATATCGTTGACAAATTCCTAAACTGCATCTTTACCTTGTAAATTTCCTTTCTTATGTGCTTCACACACATCCTTGCAAAACCTAAAGACATCCTTCCTTTCTATCGATTCAAACAACTTTTCCTTTAGGGATATCATTTTAATAGAGAGTGTAGCAACCTTTGCCCTCTCCCACCAAAGAGATTGCATTGTTGATCTATGGTTATCATTTGTAACCCTTGCAACATTCTTCGATTCATTGTGAGTCAAATAGTCGAGTCTTCTACCTTTTCCTGTATCTCGTTCACTTCTTTTATTGCTGAACATTGATTCATGATATAATTGCATCCTGAAGTCATCACATTCTAGAACCAACTTACAAAAGTTGCATGTTAATGAATCAAATGGGATCCTTGTTTTAGGAGCCGTATGGCAATGAATATGCCTATATGTACCATCAATACAACATTCAATACCTTCATAACATAACATGATCTTGTTATGCTTCTCTATGGCCCATAATTTTCCACCCCTTTGATCATCCTTTAGGACCTTTGTTTCCAGTCTCTCCCCATTTCTATCAATATAAGGATACCAATACCCCCAGCATTGTAGTAACAAGGGAGATAATTGAGCTGTAATAAGATTACAACAAACAAATAAATTTGAAGTAAGATAAATAAAATAATATACAAATTCATATTCAAGTTTAGTCTAAGTTGTTAATTAACATACCTGAAGTAGAAGGATCTACACTTGTAGAACCCCTATGTAATACTGATGGTGATAGTTGGACCAAGAACCTAGTCAAACTTTGTTGGGACTTATCATTGGTAGGATTTATGGGTCTCTCAACCATGTCACTCCTCAACCCAATATCGTCATGTGAACCCTCATTTGTAGTACTAGCAGTGTGCTTCTTTGATTTCATGTGTTCATTTAGAGAACTGACAATATTACCACTTGTTAACACTAAACAAAACCATTTATTGCATTGTGTACATTCCACTCTCACTTTTTTCATATCCTTATAGTCTGAAAGTGTTGCTTCCATAACCTTGAACAAATTACGTTCTTGTGTCTTATTGAAATCATCTAGAAGTTTGATTGCTTGATCAATATGAAACTAATCTCCAACCATCACTGTCCGTTGCACTTTGTTACATGAAGTAATTTCACTACCACTTAGCATTGATAGGCATTGTTGATGGGCCCCTATTTTCATATGATGGTTTTTGAAGTTGCATGTTGTTCGTGCTGCCAAGGATGCATCACCTGTTCCATAATCAATGCCACAAATTTCACAATGGATATTTATTTTAGATTCTCCCTTTTATGAATATACTTTGAGAGTAATTTTCTCATTGAAAAACTCTTCCATTAAACGTTTAGCTTTTTCTCCCCAAGATGCCAATACACTAGGATCAACAACTATGGCTTGTTCCACTGACAAAGACATATTTTCAACTCTTGGTTGTTTATGCATAGGTCCCTCCACATTCACTTCAATGTTTTCAAAGATTGGTATTGTTTTCACTACATCTGAATAATGTTCTTCCACATCAAATGTGCGTAGTTTCATCTTGATGCCTACAAGTGTTGTACAAACTTTCCATTTTTTCTCTTGCTTTGGATTTAAACCTGTTCCATCCTGGATAAAATCAAAATGGTATCCAACGATTTCATCATCCATAATTTCATCACGAATTTCAACAAATATACAACCTTCTCGACACTTGACCATGCCAATGATAGAATTTTCTTCACCGGTAGCAATCTTATAAAAAAACTCCATCTGTTTTTGCACATAAATAAATGAAAAAGTAAGTAAAATTCCACAATCATATTAGTTATTATAAAAAAAAAAAGAGAAAGGAAACAAATTATGAAATTTCAATTCAAAGCTCCAAAAAGCATGAAGAAATATTACTATTTGGATCAAACACTTTGATTCAAAATGTGCTATCAGTGGATTCCTCAAATGGAACTGAAACTAGAAATAAAAAATATTACTAAAACAAATTTGAGAGTTGATTTATTGCTGCACCAGAACTCGAAAAAACATTGTACAACTATTTTTAATTCATAATATTAACATGATTTGTAACCAGAATTTCAAATTCTTTTCTAAAAATTCCCATTATTAAGTTAGATAGGCAAAACATTTGTGCATCTTGAAATTATTTCAACCACGTAAATACCTGCTAAAATTGACAAGTAGGGAGAAATTCCACTTTGGACAGCTCCTATGGGGAAAATTATTGTTCATTATTACAGCTCCTAGGAAAAGCAAGTCTTAGCTAGCCATGATGCTCAGAGAACTATTTGGAGGAAGTTTAACTCCTATGGTGTACTGAACATTTTTGACATATTTCAGAATTTGTATCAAGAAAAAAGAATTTTTGAAAATTTGATGATATACTTTGGATTTCTAAAATATTTCAAAATCCAAATTTGAAAAAGCGAATTTTTGAAAATTTCATGGTGTAATTGAAAGTTCTCAAACAATTCAGAATCTGCACTTGCTAAGATAAATGCCTTCTCCAAAATTTAAAACTATATTTGGAGCGGCTAACATTTCATTGAAACAAGATCAAGCCTGTGGTTGATGCTAGGTAACTAAATTGAGCAGGAATTTGCTTTGCATCTTCTTGATAAAATTTCATGAATGGAATGGATAGAGGGGTTCTCTGCCATTTTCCTGAGTGGGTGGAGTATGCCCAACAATCCTAATTGTTGTCCACATCACCTATTATCAACCATGGAATTTTTTTCCATTCCTTGTGGAGGGTGCCTAGTTTCCAGATATATTCTGCTGACACACATGTCAACATCTCTTCAATCAAATAGTCTGGAAACTCAAAAACATGTGAGAGAGCCTCCAACATTTTCAAAGTTCGAAAGTGAATATGTATGAGAAAAATGTGCCTAAAATTTTATATTAAAGACATTTAGTCGTTGCTTTGTTCTTGGACTCTACAAAATGTTTAATTTTTATAGAGTCCTTAAGATTATGCTGGACAAGAAAAGTGTCGAGCAGGCATAAATGGAAGGATAAGTCTTAACCAGATACAGAGATTCAAATATAATAAAATATTATGTGACTTTTAGGTTTTGAGTTTTATTTTTTAAAGAGGCCTTTGGGATTCACCAAGACTATTCAAGTTCATTTATCACTTTTCATATTCCTTGCAGATGAATAATGCAAATTTTCCATATTGTTTAAATATCAAGTTTCAAACCCTTTTTCTTTTAAGGTGTGTGAGAGTGAAAAAAACAGAGCTGAAACATGTGAGTAGATAGTATCCAATAGTTAAATATACTCTAGGAATATGATGTTTTAATGAAGATCACAAACAAATGGTAGGAGAAGCCAAATTGTTTTGATGAATGGTTGTTTAAGCTTAACCAACAAATTTAGAACTTAACCTGAAATAGTTCTTAGAATAATTACAAGTATAGTTATAAATTGATGTGTTATGCGAAAAATAAAGTGTTATCTAATATTTTCTTCAAGGATGACCACAAATTGTTGTCTATCAAAAGTTGCTTTGTTGAGTATGTTTGTGTTGTTGATAGTACAGAGTATTAGATTATTTAGTAACTCTAATAACTCATCAATTTGAGTCATTTTATCAATAATTTGAGATCAACAAATGAAGGGTTTTGGCTTCTATGAAAAATAACCTACTTACTGCAATTCAACTAGCAAGACAATTTGCAAATTACAACTCAGGTTTGGCAGAATTACCTCTAACAGGTCACAAACTCTTCTCAAAGCCAACAATTTTCAACTTTGGGGTTGTTGTTGGATCACCTTCCTTGTATCCACTCACAACTTTTTTGATCCACAACTCAACTATGTCTAGAAACAAATTATGGGAATCTTAGAACTGTGATGGAAATAATAAAAGTCACTAAAGAATTTATGAGTGAAGATAATGAATCAATGCATTGAGGACCATTGTTCATTCAAATTTGATTGATTCTTGAACACAATTATATACCAATATAGATGTGATTGCAAGCTAGGGCTTTCTTGGAACTTAAATAGTGGACATGTTTAAGCTTTTTGTTGATATTTTTACCTCTACAGAAGAACAGATTGACTATGTGGAATTTTTCATTAGTAGAAGCTAACAAAACTAGATCAGCCACAAATCATTTGTACCCTAAATCTGCACCTAAATTTGGATGAGTTATTATTGGTTCATTGTCACTCGATCTAGAAATGAAATAGGTTCCACCTTATGAATGAGGGGGTTCAATATTTTATTCAAACAAATAATTCTCCCTTTATGATTTAGATCACCAAATAGGAATCTCAAGATTTTATTGTCTTGAGGTGTATCCTGAGCGTAGGATTACATAACCTTCATGCATAAGATGAATTTTTCTATTATAAAGACTAAATCCAATGTTGGTTTGATGCTCTTAAAAAATTTGATGCCATACCTATTTATTCATACTAAAGGTAATTTCCTTACTGCGCCTGAACTAATGGAAAGCAAGATCATGTGACCAACACCTCAATCAACACAAACCAAGTTTATTTCGAGCCTAGTAGCAGCTCCAAGTGTCTTCTCTATTTGCTCACTGAAGATCTAGAATGTTACAACCACTTCTTATTGATAGCAACATATTTCTGATGCAAGCATGTGTGATGTTGCCTTACAAACCTTGACTCTACATCTGGAGATTCCAAACTAGAACACTTACTCTGAAACATGACCAGCAAATCCTTTGGAAAGGCTCTCTCAGCATAATACTCTTGCTAGAATAGGAAAATATCTCCAAACTCAGCATAAAATTTGCGTAGTACCCCAGACTGAAGATCTAAGTTTCCTGCAAACTTTCCAACAGTAGCAACAATCATGCTAAAATCACATTTCGAAAGTATTCCAACTATGCTTTTCTGGGTACAAGGATATTGTGTGGAGACTACTGATTCCAAGCATTTGTGATAGTAGACACAATATTAGCCTTAGTGAAATACTGGAAGTTCATGCCACTTCTCTCAAAATTCATGCTTCTCATGTCATGACCATATCTCCCAATTGCCAAATACAATAATCCTGATGAACAACACATTGTCGGGGTTCGATCTATGGATATAAATAGAAATTTGATTCATCTATGTATATTCTTTGCACTTTTGTTCCATATTAAAAAATGAATATTTCTGAAATGAATTATTCCTACTCTTCGTGCTTGAAAGAATTTGTGTTTGTTTATTTCGTGCTAGTAAACAAGAGACCAAAAAATTATCTATGAACCTACAAATCCATCTAAAATCCATATGTATCATGTTATAGATCATATCTTGTCTTAAAAATAACAAGAATTACCCTCATGACATATCAGAGTATTTAAAGTTGATGTCACAATAATATTTTAAGCATAATTCAAGTCTAAATCTTCAACTAAATATAATAATTGTGCTACAAATTTCACCCTACAGCTAGAAACAGAGCATGAGGAATTAGAGGTTAACTCTGACCTATTGAAGGAATCAAAGTGGTGCAGTGAAAGTGAGGATTAATGACCTATAATTGACCAGTCTACCTATAAATCTAAATTATCAGAGAAATATTTAAAGAGCCATGACAGAGGATTTATTAGAATTCCAGCAAATTATTTCTAGCAGTCATTACAGGTACTAGAATTCTTATAAGGATAGAGACTCATCTTAGAAGTAAAGGCTTCGAGAGAGCTGTCAAGGGTTGAAAAGAGCCCTCATTTGACATCATATATGTAGGGTTTGAAATCAGTGAATAATGAATGGGTGTTAAACCAATCACCATACATATGTTAAAAGTGCTCAGTGAGGCAAAATTGTTTACATGGATACAATTATCTAAAAATAAAATAGGTCACCCTAAAATTGCATTGTTGAAACACTTTCATTAGATATTTTTAACACAGAAACCCTCATTGTTTCTCATAAAGTCGTAAAGATCAAGAAATTATTTCATGTAACTAAGAGGGAGACCACTATCACCTAACCCTCTCTCCTTTACACTTTAAGTTGCCTCTCCTCAGCTCAAGGGAGGCTTCCCTAGGATAAAATTGTTGAGATTTTAGGCAATGAGGGGAAAAGTGATATGAAGAGTAAATTCCAACCAAAGAGTTTTCAAAGAATTAACAAAATAAAATAGGTGGAAGAATCAAAAGCTAATGTCTTTCTATTGGGCAACGAAGTTTGCTACAATAGCTTCCCTAGACAATGCTAATGATAATGGCTCATGCAAAGAGCTCCCATAGAGCTCCCAACACAGTCACCAATAGGAGATTTTTTAGATGTAATAGCTTCCCTCAAGGTAGAGGAGGATGAAGGTGAATCATAATGAGAGACCAGTATATTCCTCTGCAGAAAAATAGACCTAATTAGGGGCAAAATCCTAGAGCAAAATGATGGTAGAGCAGGACGATGCAACTACTGCTGAAAATGAATATTATGACTAGAATTGAAGCTCGAACAAACGTCTACGGGAAAATCAAAAGAAACCCATTATGATGTTCCTCCAACCCAGGGTTCATAATGTTGGTGTTCAAAAAAATCGCTACCACTCTCTCTCTCTCTAGGTGAGCATATTTCTCTTGGATTTTGAGTGTTGTTGTTTCAACTATTGGGACAATGTTATCTCCTTGGGCCTATGTTTTGTAAATGATTTGGAAACTTTGATTTTCTCTTGCTTATCTTTACATTCTCCCTTTGCTGGTGTCTATGAGAAAAGCCCAAGTTGGTGTGCCACTACCATCCCACAAAAACCAATAAAATTACCATATATAAATCATACATACTAAACTATTTAGTAGCAAGGTAGAGAAACAACTGGAATACATAGAACCATACATGTCAAAGAAAACATGTCCATTGTTACCGAGGTCCCATACTCTTTCAACTTCATATTGACAATTTAGAAGATCTCATTTCAAAGTGATACAGGTGGTTTCCTTCTCTATGGGATTTCCAACTGGGATGTAAGATCACCTCACTTCTCTAGGTGCAATTATGGTTGAAGTTTCCATCCACAATTTACTAAAGTAACATCTTATACATCGCTCAAGCTGGTTGTAGGTTACACTATAAATATTTCAACTTTGTAATGAAGTTTTCATGGAAGTATGAGAGATTATAGGAGAGGAGTTTCATGTGATGAGATTATACACATCTTAAGTTTCTTGGCATATTTTATTTCCGTGTATCATATAATAATAGGTTGTCACACAAAAAACTTGTCCTCCTAGCTATAGCAAGGACCTTTCACAGTCTGAGGGGAACTCTTTCTCTATTGCCCCACATGTCCTAGCATTTATGAAGCATATATGTGAAGTGATGGAAAGACATGAGGATTCCATGATAAGGTTATTTATGCTTTCTTTAGGACAAGGGCATGGTGGTCAACTGAAGCATTCTTGTAGCCCAAAGAACATACATTCTCTCAAATCTCTACTTGAAATATTCCTCAAGCATTGCCACCCAAGGTTCAGAAATTTGATGGTACATATCAAGAGTTGTTGACAACCCTAGAAGAGGAAGGCCTCCCTTTTATTTTTGAAGGAAATGATAACATTGTTGGGGATGAAAGTGGAGCATCTATGGAAGAGGGATTATGCTCAAAATTTGAATATGAAAACACTAGACATTTGTAACACGAACAACCTTGCGGCAACAATGACAGGAAGGAGGGCCATTCTAGCACCTAAAGTGATTTCTTAACATGTAAATGAGTACCAACATGAAAAATGTGATGGAATTATTACACCACCTTAAAATGATACATGTCACTCGTTCTAGTAAGGATTGACATCGGGTTGGTGATGTTTTTATTAGCTTCCCCATAGGAAACAATGTTGCAGATACAGAAGAAGAAAGTAGTAGAAGTTTTGAGATTAATTTGGATTGGGATATATATTCAAAAATAAAAACAAGAACACTCCCTTCTCTTATGTCTTATGTACATGATAATCATAATAATGGAAAGATAAGCCTAGACACTCATAATGATCCTCTCATTAGTATGGATCAATCATCATACCATATATTTTGGGTTTGGTAGAGGCAAGTCCTATACACTACATGCATGGACCATTAATGTATGGTGATCACGAAGAAGAGGGGAAGTTTGATTCTGAGCCCTTCAAAAGCATCCTTCATGAGGGTTTTGAGACTATTTCATGTTATAAAATTGTTGGAATAACCTCCCTAGACTTGTCACGAATTGAGGATAGAATATCCCTCCAAGGACGAGAGACTTTGCTCCAAATATGACAACAATAAATATTTTGCACCAAACATTGGTATTTCTGATAATGAGTATCAAAATTACACAAGTTATGAAATCCTCAATGATGAATTTGTTGCCCTAGATGAACACAATTATTTATGTTTTTTACACCAATTTCCCCAAGTCTTGAACAATGAAAAGAAGAAATCAACAGAGTCCTCTTATCTCTACAATCAAGACTGCAAACCTTCTTTATTAGAGCAAAGATGTAAGGCTCATATTTGTGAAGAGTCAAAAGAATTATCTAGCAACATAATAGAAGCCACACCTCTTCACATTGGAGAAAAAAACAAAAAGGTGCCACCTAGGTCTGAATCTTCCAAATCTCTAAATTTATGAATATCTACACAGACTTTGATATGTACATTTCTGATCAGTGAAATTATTAAGAATGGATTGTTCTAGTTTTGCAAGGCACTTAAGGCCCTCTTATTGGAAACCATATCAATCCTATAAAAGAGTAAAACCCTTTGTCTATAGTTCAAAATTTGTGTATGGTTCTATGCATAAGCCCTAGAAGGATAATCTCCAAAAAACCTAGTCCTATGCATTAGTTGAAGGTTTATGATGAGCATCAGTCCTATTTTGAGACCACTATCAAAGGTTACCAAATTTTTGAAGTTCAAGCTACATGAAGAAAGTTTTGAGAATGTTTTGCAAAGTCAAAATCCAAACTGAAGAAGCTAAAATTGTGAAGTATCAAGTTATCAATTTTTTCTTAAAAGAATTCAAATTGTGAGCATGTTTGTGAAGGAGCCAAGAGAATTATTTAAGGATGTACCTGTATATTATAGAGTGATGCAGGAGCATCCGGCACTCTTAATCAAATTCAGAATCTGGAGTGGAGCAAAGAGGAGATGTGGACCATCGGAGCTGAATAGGGGAAATTATTTTTAAAATAGAGCTAGTTTGGTGGCATGGATAAAAGTATCGAGGAGACTTATTAAATGTAATCTACCACATATGTATGCATGTAGAGAGAATTCAGGGTAGTTGAGTGATTTGTGAGGATTGATTGGATCCTTCCAGTGATCCGATCCAATATTTCTAGAAACGATGAACCCCCGTGTTCTATATATATTGTGAGACAAATAGCCGATAGGAAGATAGACAGAGAGTAATACAGAGTGAGAGATAGAGAATTTAAAATGTAGTCAAAGGAGAACTTGTT
Source organism: Pinus taeda (assembly GCA_000404065.3). Lineage (NCBI taxonomy): Eukaryota > Viridiplantae > Streptophyta > Pinopsida > Pinales > Pinaceae > Pinus > Pinus taeda. The sequence goes on along the minus strand of APFE031331834.1, from coordinate 27,502 downwards.
CCTAAGGCTTGAATGCTTTAGGCTTTAATAAAAGTATGTATATGTATAATAGAAATATGCGAGTTGTGTGTATCTGTGTATTATGCCCTTTCCAAGTTCTGTTATGAATATATGCATTAAGGACTTAAACCTTCTTAGTAGATTGTTGATCGGCCATCGATCACTTAAAGGATCAATGGCAATCCAATAATCAACCAAAGATATCGAGTTAATTGTGATATGGAATCGTAGTTTGTAAACAGAGTATGGCAGAGGAAACCTGCAAAAAGCGTAGAATCCATCAAAGGCAAACAAGACCAAGTGAAGAGGAATGGATGAGAGAATGCACCAATCGTCGGAACCAAGATCTCAATAGTTTATCGGTGAAAGGCTTTGGAGGTTATCGGAACCAGACCTAAACATAATGCGATCGAGATCATGCGATTAAGCATGGACCATTGGATCAGGAAGAGGATCCACGGTGGATATTTGATCGCTTATCACATTAGACCGAGGTGAAGGACTGGTGGATAGTGGATAGGCTGACATGAAATTTAGAGTCAACCATCAGATCAACTGTAGGATCGACGATTGTGATTTAGTCGCTAATCGCATATCGCAAAGGTGAAGCTCCAACGGTTAATGGAATGACAATATCACGATGGCTGATACTCTAATAAGCCGACAGAGCGCCGATCGGTGATCAGAGATCGTAGGTATTTTCAATCAGAGAATGGAGAGCGTAGTGGAAAGGCAGTGCTCTGAGAGATGGACCCGATGGTAATTATAGTCGTAGGTAAATAAATTTTGAGATATAGCTTTGTGTTCTGGCAGGGTTTTTCCTTTATATTTCCCTTCTTCCCGTGTATTTTCAATATATGTGTTGGCTAGGTTTTTTAAAGAAAAAGTTAAGGATAATGTTTCTGATAATGAAATGGGTTGATAACCCATAGGTCCTAGGATTGAAAATTGATATGAAAGGGGAAATTAGTTATAACCCTGTTTCTATTTTCATCAAGTGGTATTAGAGTAGGGAAAGGATTTCCTGAGAGAAGAAGAGTGCGAGAAGAAGAGTGAAAGAAGAAGGAGAAGAGGTACAATCGTTAAAGCCAAAGAGTTTATGGTCTTTACTGTCGTGCAAAGAGTGGCAACAGAAGGTGAGAAGACTTGCAACAACCTAGAGCAAGGAGTGCTTAATTGGTACCAAAGAAGAGAACCAGAAGGATGCCAAAAGACTGAGTGAGGAGAGCTTGGTGAGGTATCATGTAGCAGAGGAAGACTGTTAATGCAGAGGTTGGGTGTAGCTCATAGAATATCATGAAAGCAGTTCCACTAAGGAGTGGGTAGAATTGCTAAAGACAAGGAGAAGCATATGATTGGAGGTCGTAAATTTTTATGCCTCGAGACTCTAATGAAGGAGCATCTGGCACTCTTAATCAAATTCAGAATCCAAAGCGGAGCAAGGAGGAGACGTGGAACATCAGAGATGAACAGGGGAAATTTTGTTTAAAATAGAGCTAGCTTGGTGGCATGGATAAATGTCTTAAGGAGACTTATTAAATGTAATATGCCACATATGTATGCATGTAGAGAGAATTCAAGGTAGTTGAGTGATTTGTGAGGATTGATCGGATCCTTTCAGTGATCTGATCCAATATTTCTGGAAACCATGAACCTGCGTGTTCTATATATATCATGAGACAGATAGATGATATGAAGATAGAAAGAGAGTAATATAGAGTGAGATATAGAGTATTTAAAATGTAGTCAAAGGAGACTCGTTCCTAAGGATAGAACGCCTTAGGTTGTAATAGAAGTCTCTATATGTATAATAGAAATATGTGAGTTGTGTGTATCTATGTATTATGCCCTTTCCAAGTTCTGTTATGAATATATGCATTAAGGACTTAAATCTTGTTAGTATATTTTCTATCAACAATCGATCACTTATACGATCGACGGCGATCGAATAATAAACCAAAGATATCGAGTTAATTTTGATATGGAGTCGTAGTGTGTAAACATAGTATGGCAGAGGAAACCCGTGGACAGCGCAGAAAACATCAAAGTCAAATGAGACCAAGTGAAGATGAATGGATGAGAGAATGCACAGGGGCCATTAGATCTCATAGATCAATGGATTGGATCCAATCGTCGGAACAGAGATCTTAATAGTGCATCGGAAAAATCCTTTGGAAGTTATTGGAGCTGGACCTAAACATAACGCAATCATGATCATGCGATTAAGCATGGACCGTTGGATCAGAAAGAGTATCCAAAGTGGAGATTTGATCTCTTATTGCATTAGGCGGAGGTGAAGGACTAACGGATAGTGGATAGGACGATATGAAATTTAGCATCAACTGTCGAATCAACTGTAGGATCGATGGTTGTGATTTAGTCGCTAATCACATATCCCAAAGGTTAAGCACCAACAGTTAATGGAATTATGATATTGCGATGGCCAATACTCCAATAGGCCCATAGAGTGTCGATCGACGATCGAAGATCGAAGGTATTACCGATTGGAGAATGAAGAGCGCAGTAGAAAGGCAGTGGGTCGAGAGATGGACCCAACAGTAATTATAGTCGCGGATAAATAAATTTTGAGATCCCGGTTTGTGTTCCAGCGGGGTTTTTCCTTTGTATTTCCTTGTTCCCGTGTATTTTTGATATATGTGTTGGTTGGATTTTTTAAAGAAAAAGTGAAAGATAACGCTTCCGATAATGAAATGGGCTCATAACCCATAGGTCCCAGGATCAAAAATTGATATGAAAGGGGAAACTGGTTATACCCCTATTTCTCTTTCATCATAGAGATTCACTGGGTAAAATCTAATACAACACTATGATCAACAACAATTTGAATCAACTACTAATACTGCTTGTTGCACTCCACAAGCCAACTCCTCTGAATCAACTACTAATACCGCTTGTTGCACTCCACAAGCCAACTCCTTTGAATCAACTGCTAATACTGCTTGTTTCACTCCACAAGTTGTCTCCTCACCTCTTCCTCTGTTTGTGTTGGGTGTTTGTAGAACCCATCATTTTTTAAATCCTTGATCATGAAGGTTACCATAGCTGGACAGAACACATTAATTTTAGGTTATGGACTCCCTCCGGAATGAGAATGAGAGAGTAGCTAGGTGGGTGAAAATATGGCATATTGGTTGTATAATCAAGAAAACATGCTCAGAGATTTGAATGAAAGCAGTAGGTCTCACTCACACTCAAGCTGGAAAGGCAGAAAGGTGGTCAGACAAAACTAAACTCGATGAATCTCACTACCAACCTAGTATGGAAACATGTCTCCTTTTGTATCTATTTCTGTAACTAAGTATCCATTTCATTCATCATCCCCACCTCATATTGATTTTTTGGATCGATCGACAATGACAAAATCCTGCCTTGCCTTCCTTTCTTAGTAGTATCCTTCCATCCAAGTGCTCCTCCCTGCTTACCAGGTATTTGCGGTTTTCGTAACTTAAGTTATTTGTAGATCTCGCTCATGTGCTCACTGCAGTTGGAGAATCCTGCTACTATGACACAGTTGATGTGTTCGTTAGAGAGAAGTAGTCTAAGTGAGTAGTTGGACACAGGTTCAAACAAGAAATAGGCGGGGCGAGGATTTGAGGAGTGGTCCTATCTGGTTCAAAATTAGAAATGCAGCTCCTCTTAGGGTTCAAAAGCAGAGAGGCTTAGGGTTGTAGGTGGGTTGCAGAGTGGTTGCATAGAGGCTCAACTCCAAAATGAAATGTGAATGAAACCTTTCCAACTCTTTCTCTCCACTGGTGACGTGTAGCCCAATATTTTTCCCTCCACTTGGCTAAAAAATTGTATAAAAAATATGTTAGGTTATATATATTGTTGTATTGTATATTAAAAACCTTTAGGCCCTCATTATAAGCCAAATATATTATTTTATGATTCTTCCATTTTTAATGCCCCAATATGAACGCACGTGATATAATATTGGTTTGTCAGTGACGCCCCCGTGGCTATCCATAGAAATGCTATTTTTAGAATTTCTATTTTTAGCATTTCTTGTTTCTATTTTCAACATAATGTAGTGTTGCATGCGAGGTGCAGCAAGAATGTTTCTCAACAATAAGCAAGGAGATTTCAGCACTCAATATTTCAAAATGATATAGTTTTGGAGTTAGTGACCATGTTTTCTTTCCCTGGGATACCAATTCGATTGAATGATTATTAATTCAGCCTTTCCATTTTGACATTTTCCCTCTTTGTTATGAGGTTTACACTGCATTAGTGTTTGATGGGATAAAGACAGGTTTTTGACCCTGACTACATCAAAATTTCTTGCATGATTTTCTTTGGAGAATTTAATTTCAACCACTTTCTAGGTGTCAAATCTGTCCATCCAAGTGTCCTAGTTCAATTTCAGTTAGTCCAGTTCAATTTAATCTCACTACAGTCATTTCGTAATACTCGTTCGCATTCCCATCTTGACATTGCATAATGAAACCACTATCAATTTTATATACATAATATATAAATAAAGTGGGGTAGGTTCTTGTGTGTTTTACCTCAAGGGAAAAAACACTTTAGCTCCTTATCTTGTTTTTTCCCTAATCCACATTCATTATCATTTCATCTTTCTCGTAACATACGATAAGTTTATGCTATTGTCCATATTCAATGTAGTAAATTTAGTGCCTAGCTTCAATGCATTATTGTAGGCACAAATACACCATGTGTTAATCGATTTGGATTTTGAGCACCCTCTTGTGGTTCAATTAGGAGCTGCAAGGATAGGATAAATCAAATTTCTATCTATTTGGTGAAAATATCATTTTTTAATCACTAGAGATAATTTAATATTGAGTGACTATAAATAACTTATAAGAAGAAAAACACATCAGTACCATTTTAACTATATTTACTAATACTTTCCCATGTAGTTTTCATTTTTTTGAACCCTCTATATGGTCTTCTAATATCAAGTGTTTTGCTTTAGCTTATAGAAAAAATAGTAGAAATAGAACTTGATATAGAAATTAGTTTACATAGGTAATATGTTTGGGCAAATAAAATGAAGTGAAGGATCAAAACCTTTAGCAACTAGTTCAACTATTTGTTCCCATGTCATTCAATCTATAGTCGTAGGAAGCAAAGTCTATCACTTTTTTCGACAAGAAAATGCTCGTGGATTTGAGCATAAATTCATATCTTATGTAACTAATATTCCATCATCTTGGGTAACAATGGTCGACTGGTTTGCTGAGATTAATATATGTAGGATAAATGATGGTGTTTGTATGTCTCTAAGAGGAAAAAAAATAATAGGCATAACAACTTATTTGATCTACAAGCTACTAATAATGTTTGAAATAAGAACAAAAAATTAATTAAAAAAAAAACACAAAATATATTATAATGGAATGCACATAAATAACAAGAAGAAAGTTTAGGAACTTAAATAAGAAAGTTGATTAAACCCATGTTGCAAATATTTTTTTAGGGCATATCTCACCAAGGTTCATGAAAGAGTCTTATAAAAAAATATCAGCAAAAATATCAAAAAATATCAACAAGCATAAAACTAGACTAGAAAAAATTGGAAAATATGGAAACCTAATTTTTTTTTTAAAAATGAGAATATAAAGAGAAATTAGAGACATTTTGAAGACTAGATAAAACCATTTAATATCTATCCCATCCATATAAATAGATATCTACCACCATTGAATATATGTGAGTCATCTCCTCACCATCCACCTTGAAAATTATTGTACAAGTAAGTGTCGTTTTAAGTAATGAACTATAATTATTCTTCTAAAAGACTCAATATTTGAAACCTAAATGAGGTCTTCTTTCCAATACATTCATATTATACAATTTTCATCTACTAATCAAAAGATGGGAAGAAAGCATATAAAAGAGATAACAATAGTTCTGATTGATAAAAGATAGATCAAAAGGAGATAACAACAATTCTGATTGATAAAAGATAAATAAATTAAATAGAAAAGAGGGGGAATCCCCTCTTTATACAAAGAGGTCGAAAGTTGTGAGTGGCGGTCCATATTAATATTAATCACTCTAATTAGGACTTATTAGTCCCTGCCTCCGGCATAGCAGGGACTATAGCATTCGATAGGACGTTGACCGGCTATTAAATTGAGGGTTGACCATGTATTTCTGCCGGTTATTCACTGTTTAACCAAAGTTTATGCTGAGGGATTGCTCGCCAGAAAACTTTAACCAAAGTTTTAGGTTTAACCTCCTATTGCCGACCTCACTTCGCTCGATGCACGCACAATTTAATTTATCCTAAGTTCTTGGGGCCGCAAGACTAGCCAGCACCTAAGCCCCGCGCACAACTTAATTTAGCCTAAGTTCTTTCTGGGGAGGCAAGACTACCCAGCACCTAAGCTAACAGCATCAACTTTAGACGTTTGTTCATTTGCATGTTGAACACCTGTCACAGCCTGTGTTTACCACCCAAGCTTACACAGCGTATGGAACCCTGTCAAAGCTTATATAACAAGCACAAAAAAACCCTACGACGAGCCTTCCACCTCTGTGTACTCGTTCGGCCACAGAGAAGATTGATAGAATATTGCCTGCGATAAACTAGTTAAGGAGGAAGGGGTTACACTTCAGAGATCTTAACCCTCGAGCGAGTTGGGGAAGCAGGGTCGATGTCGTCCCTGAGCAGGGAGCTTGTGTTCCTAATCTTGCAGTTTCTCTGATGAGGAGAAGTTCAAAGAAACAGTCCATAAGTAAGCAATCAACCATTTACCAACTCTTAACTCTTTTGTAACAAAATCGGTATGTGCTTCGCATCTTTTCTCATTTCTTCTACCCTGTACCTAAACTTATATGGTAAAAGAACATAAACAAAACTTGCTATTTTTCGGCAGTAAAATGCAGGGTTTTGAAGCGAATGTCAATTAACTGAATATAAACCTATGCTTTTCTCTGTTGTTATCTATTGATGTTATCTATTTAAGAGGAGATAGGATTAATACAGAGATATCCGTTTGCTATTATTTTCAATCTCTGGCATAAGATTAATGTGTCCAAAGTTTTGAAGCTCCAACCTGCAAGTTGTTAGATGGAGACATTTTTCATACCAAGTTCTATATACATGCTGCATACTAGAGCAAGAATCTAGCTTTTACTTCAACATGAAATATTTTGAAGATCAATTCCAGGCTGGAGAGTGGGATGAAGTGGAGCAGTATCTATCTGGTTTCACAAAGGTTGATGACAATCGATATTCCATGACACTTGACCTCTAAATAGCAATTGAATTGAACTGATAATTTCTTAATAACAAAAATATTTTAACTAACCAATCAATAAACCCATTTTTACTTTTATACTTCATTGGGATGCCTTTCGATCCGGAGAAAGCAGAAAACCGGAGCTCCCGCAATGAAAAGAATGGGCATGATTATGCATTTTTGCTTCTCTGGCTTGATTAAATGTGGCATACGGTAGTCGTTTTTGCAATTTACTTTTGTTTTTCCATTGCGGGGCCCTGTTTTCTCTTTTGTTCCGTTGTGCAGTAATTGCCCACTTTTTGTTCTTTGTTTGTTTCAATTAAGCGCTACTTTCTTCTATTTACATACAGAGCCAGTGGGATCCTCTCTAGCCTCAACCAAGGCCGACACTAAACTCTGATCAGGTTATTATTTGATTTACTGAATCGGTTAATGAGTTTACAAATTTTTTTAGGATATAAAATGACCATATTACCATTTATAAAATATTAAAAATATTGTTTTTTTTTTTAACTTTTACAAATAATGAAGTACCAGTAATTATGGACAATAATAATTATTTCTGATTTCAAATGAATCAAGAATAATTATTCCTGATTTCAATTGCAGTTTAGTTTCAGGGGAATAATTTCAATTGCAATTTAGTTTCAGGGAATTCTGGCTAGTCTAGTCATATTTAATAATTAGGAGTGTTTAGAGAATGCAGAAAATGTATGTCAAAAAAGAATCGTTTTATTTCTTTGGTTTGATTAGTAAAATTTTACAAATTTAAAAGCAACGCTGTATAATTTTATTTACGTATTTATATATTAATAAATAATGTACAGTTTGACTCATTTTTACGTTTAAACTTCATTTGATCTGATAGGAATGGGTACCTCTTTTACAAGTGATCCAAAGAAAATGGAAAAACTGGACCTTCTGTAATGTAAAAAATGGGCCATTTTTACGTTTAAACTTCATTTGATCTGATAAGAATGGGTACCTCTTTTACAAGTGATGCAAAGAAAATGGAAAAACTGGACCTTCTGTAATGTAAAAAATGGGCCGGATTTTTGTGGTTTTGAATATTTTGCTTTTTTCAGTTAATTGAACTTTATTTATTTGCGGGTGAGAGATGTGTATGGTAATCCTTTCTCTCGTTTATTTTTATTTTTGTTGTTGCCGGTTGGCTTGTTTTCTGTTTTCCTCTGTTTTGTAATAAGTGGGTTCTTTTGCTTATATATTTGTTTTTATTACATCCAGAACCATACTTGCAGGGTCCACACCAACGGCAACGAACACCAACACAGAACTCTAATCAGGTTATTATTTGCTTTCTTGCCTTGTTTAAAACTAATATAAATATATTTTTCGTTGAATATATATATGGCTCATCTTCTATGGATTCTGGTAGTGCAGCACTATTCGTACTCAATGGTAGCGCAATGCCATTTTTACTGGATGCACAATGTATGAATTAATTGATTTAAAAATGAATTTAGGTCTGTGCCACTCGAACTAATGGAGAATTCATTTCGTTTCTTCTGCTCGATATGTTATATTTTTTTATATTCAATATTAATGTAATTTTTTTGTTTTCATTTAAACTAAATCTAAAATATTGAAGTTTAATAACTGTAATTTAGATTTCCTAAAATATTGGTCAAATTTTTATTAAAATTATATGAGAATTTCTATTATTTTCCAAATAAAACTGTGACCAAGTTAAACTTCTCCCAAAATAATGGTATAGTTCGGCTCCTTTTACGTTTTTCCTTCATTTGATCTCATTGGAATGTATTGGAATGTGTTTCAGCAGAGAAAGCCGAAAAACTGAAACTGGAGATCATGCAATGAAAAGAAGGCACCGGATTTTTGTGGGTTTTTAAAAATATTTTGTTTCTGTTGGTTGAATATTTTGTTTTACTTGTGGTTGAATGTTGTCGATGGTAGCGCTCTCTTGGGTTTATTTTATTATTTTTCGTTTACTGGCAAGCTCTGTTTTCTCTTTTGCTTTCGCTCAGTTTTGCAATAATTGCCACGTTTTGCTTGTGTGTTTGTTTTAATTAGAGGATGCCTTCTTCAGAACCATACCTTCGACCTTCCTCTAAACCATACATGCGGGGTCCATAAATTTAAAATAAATATGTTTTCCCTTCAATATACTGAATTGATTGGGTACTGCAATAACATTTGTACTCAATGACAGCGCAGTGCTATTATTAGTACTGCATTCACAATCGATGAATTAATCGATTTAATGGCGAATTCAGCTTCCACTTTTATCCCACCCGAACTAACGATCAATTCATTTCATTTCTTCGTTGGCTTTGAGGTAGGCAGCCTGATATGTTTTAAGTTTTTATTTTTAATATTCATATAATTTCTTTTGCCATCATTGTAATGTCGGTAGTATCTTTTTATAGGGAACATAAAAAAAAATTTGCGAGCTTTAACTTGAAGTTACCCAGTTTTTGAACCAAGGTAAACTAATAATTATACTAAAAAACACGACATTCAGAGCTGTTCACGCATACTATTAATATTTAGAATAATAATTAGGATAAAACACTGCATGTTTCACCCATATTATTAATATTTATAATATTAAACTCATAATATTTATAATATTGAAAACTAGGATTAGAGTGTTTTAGGTCAGAAGTAAATATAAAAATATTATTAATATAAATTTATTTTTTATACTAATATCATTTTTAATGTTATTTGCATAATACCTTTAGACTTCACTGGTACATAAAGCTAAGTATAGTGTTTGAAGTGAAAATTAAATACACAAATATAATTGATATAATTTATTTTTTATATTAATATAATGTTTATATTATGTGCTTAACATATTTAAATTTTACTTATACATAGAATCCAGCGAGCTTTAACATGAAGTTACCCAGTTTTTGGAACCAAGGTAAACTAATAATTATATTAAAAAAACACGACATTCAGGGCGCTTCACGCATATTATTAATATTTAGAATAATAATTAGGATAAAACACTGCAGGTTTCACCCATATTATTAATATTTATAATAATTAAAACTAGGATTAGAGTGTTTTAGGTCAGAAGTAAATATAAAAATATTATTAATATAAATTTATTTTTTATACTAATATCATTTTTAATGTTATTTGCATAATACCTTTAGACTTCACTGGTACATAAAGCTAAGTATAGTGTTTGAAGTGAAAATTAAATACACAAATATAATTGATATAATTTATTTTTTATATTAATATAATGTTTATATTATTTGCTTAACATATTTAAATTTTACTTATACATAGAATCCAAGTATAAGTTTTTTATTTCTTTTTAATATTGGTATAATGTTTTTAGTATCACTTATAACACATTAGATTAAATAGTACATTAGATTCCATTTAGAGATGGAACGCACACATTAGATTAAATAGTACATTAGATTCCATTTAGAGATGGAGCGCTGAGGACTTTAAGAATTATATTAGTTTATTTTTAGGTTTATGTATTTTAAGAGTAATTATGATGAGTACGTTTTAAGTAAAAGTCTAAATACAAATATATCCATTAATATTATATCTTTTAAGAATTTTGTTTATATTATCTAATTTTAAAATTTATGTGTTTTGTTTATATTATCTAATTTTAAAATTTATGTGTTTTAAGAGTAATTATGATGAGTAAGTTTTAAATGAAAGTCTAAATACAAACGTATCCATCAATATTATATTTTATACTAATATTATTTTAGTTATATAAATAATATTGGCGATTGGCAAGGAAGAATAAAATTAATGTTTCTAAGCATTTACATCATATAAAAGAAACGTTAGCCGTGCATATTACTCTGTTATAATCATAATATCAACAACAAAACTGAACATTACAAATATCATAACAAGTTGGAATAGAGTATAATAATAATAGTAATTTAAACATAACGATAACACACACACACACACACACACACACACACACACACACATATATATATATATAACATAGCTATTTAGTAAAAATCTGAATTACCTAAATAAAGTCAGGAATGTCTTACCTAAATAAAGTCAGAAATGTCTTGATCGTTCTATTTCAAAATTAAATGCATGCTATGTCCTTCGTATCCTGTAATTATATCATCACACGTACAAATAATGTATTTCTGTTTGGTATCTTTGAATGGTGAGTAATATAGACCATGTTGTTGGATGTGGTACGCAGACCATCAAATTTGAAGCCCTATATACCATGCACAACAGTCAGATTCTAATAACCTATATCCCACATGTAGTGGCATTAAACATGCACAACAATCATTCTAACAACAACATACGACAGTGACAATTTCTTCAGCCTGTTCGTTTATATAATGGAGGACAAGCGCTTGGAAAGCATCTTCAGAGTGTCTACCAAACACACTGATGCATGCCTCTCTCACCTGCTAAGATACATACTGCTTAATTAATGCTTCATTTTCATCCCCTCCACAAGGTTCACAGTTCTTCAACAGCCACATTGCTAGGTTGAAATTTCGAAAGTCCGAGGGATCAGCGCTTTGAATGGCCACCATAAGCTTTAAAGGATGGCAGCTATTGAAGATGATGGGAGTATTCTCTTCTTAACCTCTCTGCCTCTGCGAATTCTGCGCACGTTGGAAGATCCACATCGATAGGTTGTTGACCAGACCTTGTAGCCATCAATTCCTCTGCTTGATGATGCATTTGCTCAAACCATGCAGTAATGTAGGCTTCAGAGATGTCCTCAGAGACTGCTCCACAAGCCATCTCCTGCACTTGCACTTGCTTGGCACTGTAAAAACTCTCTCCACCAAGGACTATCGCTACGGCAGTGGCTCCCTTGTTAGATGTTAAATAGAGACGCGCTCATGGACGAGATGCATGGATTAACATGGATCCTATTAGACATCTAAATAAAAATTGATATACAGCGGTGTGCAGTTAAAGATTAGATCCGGTGTGCAAGGTGCATTTATTTTGTATATATGAATCACTATAACTCAGGTAAGAACAATTTAATCTCAAATCATAAGTGGAAAGCTTGGAATTGTAAAGTCAAAATTGTAGAAATCTCACTCCCATTCATATTTATTTTCAACTTTAGTTCATTCTTATCTGCATTCCCACGGGGATGTTTCCCCATGTGGCATGTTTGAAGACAACAATCCGCAAAGAATGGCTTGGTAATCTAGTGCATATTTTTTCGACCATAGTTGGCCGTTATTGATACATAACAACATGAGAGTGAAAAATAAGCTAATAAAATATCAAAGTTATTCAGAAACATTAGAAATCATTTATAGAATTTAAATGTATAGATTATTAAATGTGTTATACAACATTTCATATTTTATATAGAAAAATATTTTATTTAATTTTTAATTATTTAAATATTATAAAATTTAGCGTGCAGATAAATATCTAATTATCTAATTAGGTTTGTGTGCTTACTGATAACTGATAAACATCACAGTAAAGGTGGATATGATGATCGTCCATAACAAAGAAGTTGAGGTGGTCACTACTAAATCAAGTTCCCGAGCATAGAGGACGTAACTAGCATTTGCATTCGAAGACACATTTGAAAGACGGAATTTGGAAATGAAATTTGTTCGCGTTGATTTATTTATTTCAATATTAGTTTTCTGGACCAAGTCCGATTTTACTTTATAACCATTTTTTGTTAATATTACGTATAATCTGAAAGAGTGCACTCATTTATCAGCAAAACTATTTCCATAAGAGTGGGGACCTCCTGATACTGGAGTTCTCCTTAAATTTTTAAACTATGGAAGCACTGCTCAGGTTGAACGTCAAGACGGTTGTGAAAATGGTCGATCAAGTTTTCATGTATTTTTTTTGTATTTTGGTAATAGGATTATCACAACATTAGCATTTTTTTATTTATTCTAAGAGCATTATGATAGCATCTTTTAAAATTATGTTGTTTAAAGAGATGGGGTTATAAAAGTATGTTGTAATTTTAATGTTGCCTCTATTATATATATTTAATTTTAACATAAATTATTTATGTTTTTAATGGTTTGAATTTGAATGGATAATAAATTTAACTTTAACTAATTTTTTATCGCATTAAAAGTTTAAATTGGGTAAAATTTTAAACAACTTTACTGAAGCCGATACTATTGCTTAAATAAAAGGAAAAATGTTAATTCAATATAAAAAATCCAAAATCCTTGTCTAAAATCTTTTAATATTTCTTTTAATTAAATATTTGTAAAACGAACTTTTAAAAGGAAAAACAACATCTTATGGATATATTAAAATCTTTAAAGGCATAAATATTTCCCAATTAGAGCTCACACCGTTTGGAATGGGAGCTTCATCCAGTATGTGGGTTTAACTGCCACCATGAATGTTTCACTCTTGGCTATTAAATGTGAGGATGATATAGTGAAGGCAAAGAATGTCTGGACAATAGGAATGAAGTCAACCCATGATTGATAATTTGCAGAATGAGATACAAGAATGCAACAACAAAGTAACAAGAAGAAGCATGCCACAAGGAGGGTTAGTAAGCCAAAATCATCTTAGGCATACATGCATAAGAACATGGTAGAGGTTAATTGCAAAAACATAAGTGCCAACTACAAACTAGTTCATAACATATTTCCTGTATGAAAGCACACATAAATATAGTGAAAATACTAGATAATCAATACAACCACTATGAGTAGGCATTGGAATCAATGCCGAAAATTAAAAAAAATACTTCTTATTAATGCTATTCCAAATACAAGTATATTTTCTGCAAACCATCAGGGCCCAATAGTGAAACATGGGCTCTTCATACCATCATCTATAGCAAAAACTTGGCCTCACCACAACTCCCCCTCTTAGCTACCAAGATTTGAGTGCCTTTAGCTCTCAAGCACAAATCAACTATCTAATGCTAATACTAGCTCAAGTTCTAAATTCCTTCCAAATGAGGCATGGAGATATATTTATAGAGGCAAGGGATTGTTCACCTACCGTGACCTTTCACCTACCCTCCTGACTTTTTAACTTCCTCATTGCTCACTCTTGTCTAGTGATTATTACATGCCCAATTGATCTTGGCATAGTTGTTGGCATTATGATGAGAAATATGTACATATTGATAGAAGAGAAATTCTAAGGAGAATAAGGAGGGTTGTTGGAAACCCAATTTGTTTATTCCAGTGTTGTTGCAAATATACAATGACTCGTACAGGTTGATGAATATATTAGTGATGCTTATTTATTGTGTTAAATGCCCATTTTCCTGTTAATATAGCTGCCATCAAGGTTGACATAATGCCTCGAGCAATTAAGTGGAGCTAGCTTGCATGTTTGTTGAAACCCTAATTACACAACTTATTATACAAAACCCTAGCTTTCTCCATGCAGATTCTTTACCTACAAACAAATGACACTGGTTATACATACTTTCAAAAGATAATGACATTAAAAGCATAATCACTTGATTCAAAGAAAAACATTAATTAGGACTCCTCTATAGTCCCCTTTTGTGTAATCGTGTTGTTAGATCAAGTGGCATTTGCAGGGTCTTTCTAAGCTTCCCCAGTCATGTTTTCATCCATAAACCTACTATCATCCATAGAACAAGTGTTGAATGTAACTGCATTGTTATGTAGTGCAATGAGGCATAGTACTTTAAAACTGGATGATGTCTTTGTCCTGTCTTTGAGTCGACTTAGTCATTGGTTTAATTTGAGAATCCATGCAACATTAGACATAAGTCATGAACAATTCTTTTGCAATTCTAATCTTGATTTCCTATCACTTTCTATGGTATCGACATCCATCATCCGATTAACTGTTTATTTGCTTACACAAATCTTTTGTCGTATCTCTTCTTAATAAATGGATGCAATCATTTTCTTTATCCTACTCTACCAAATTGTAAATGTCGCTGCTATGAGTAATCCAATACAACCACCACATAATTTCTAAAGCACAAGGTCCTATTCCTCTATGTCTTTTCACTATACGAAACAAGGAAATATCAAAATCAGGATGATTGTGGGCTACTCTCTACACCAATGCTAAGTTGATTACAAGACTAAGCTACTGTAGACCCCAGTGATGATGGTTGCTACAATATTATTTTATTCAAACCTACGAAGATTGCAAGAGATTGTCATAATCATGACTAATCCATCCATATTTTCCAACTTTTAGACTCATCCTTTGCTACTACTATAGTTTCCCTTAGAAAGAGAGAGAATATTTGTTTCTCCACCAAGATAGGGATTTAATTCTATATTATTTATAACATGAAAGATAATGACATCCTCTTGATCCCTCACTAATGATTGAACTTAGTTGTCTTGATTGAAGGAAAATGTTTATAGGAACATTTTTTGTTTGGGCTCGTATGATTTAGACCTGATCATTTAATTCTACCCTCTTAATATTCCATCAAACATGGAGTTTACTGCAAGGATGGATATTGTTGTTGTTGGACATAGTGTTGGCATTATGATATAAGTGTTGTCCTTGATGACAGCTCACTCACAAATCAATTCATTTTTGGTAAAAGGCAACTCATAGTACAACAGGAATATTCAGAGGTAACACGGCAATGGTATAGAAGAACAGGACGATGGAAGTAAGGTCTACTGATCAGAATAAATAAGGTAAAAGAAAAGAATGATGAAAAATAGTCTAAGAAGTACACGCAGGTCCACTTAGTCAAAGCAGCGTATACACATTGGTCAGTAGAATAAAAAGAGTGTATATGTATACGCACACTCCCTCGGCAATAAAAGCGTGTACATGTTGGAAAACCAAGGTTTTGGTCTGAGGTATTTCGTCCATGGTATTGACCCTAGGTATTTGGTCCGTGGTATTGACCCTAGGTATTTGGTCTAAGGTATTGGTCCTAAATGGTTTTGGTCCAAGGTATTGATAAAGGATCTAAGTATATAAGGAGGAGAAGATTAAATGGCTAGATACACAATGAATGAATATCTTTTGAAGTAAAAGCAATTGTGCAAGTGTATGGGTTTCTAAGGAATACTTCTATCTGAAGTATATTTTATGTTACAGGGGCTATGTTTGTGATTTGATCTAAAATATTTTGTGCACCTTGAATTCAATATTGGATCAAGATCATGAGACCTGAAATGACTTATTATTGAATGATATGATATTGGGCTAGATCTGATTATGTACACTTGTTTTATTCTTCAAATATTGTGATTTGGGTTTGTCTAAAGTTCGGAAGTGCAACGAAGTTATGAAGAAATTATTTACAGATTTGTACGCTGGTTCACTTTAGTGAAGGTGTGTATACACGTTGGTTCAGCTCTTCCAAGTAGCGTGTGCAAAAGAAAAGCTTGATGTACAAGGATGACTGACCTATCAGATCAGTTCTGCCTTTTACTATTGTCTGTCAATGAAGTCTTCTTATATATAAATGTAAAACTGAATGAATAAGGAGTTTGATATCTAATTGACTAATTGTATAAGTGAGAAGGATGATCTTTGTTGTTGCCTATGTAAAGCTCTTTAAATATACTGTAGATGGTCAATATATTGTTGGTTGGTACAGACTTGATTAAGAAGTTTAATGTTTCAGTAATTTTGAAGGTATACGCAGGTTTGATTATTGGAAGTAGTGTATACAGGCGAGTTGGGTTTAGTAAAGTACTGTGTACATTATGATGCATGGTTTTTGAGGTTACAACTAGTTCTGACTAATGATGTAGGTTTTTGGGTTCAGCAAAGCATTCTGGCATCAATGATTTGATTGTTCAGATTAACTAAACGTTGGTTGATGTAGTTTAAGTTCCAAAGTTTCTGATGGGTCCAATATGAAAATCTGATGAAACGAGGCCTTCATGTGTATTGTTGTGTACCAGGAGCATCCAGTCTAAAAATTTATGAAACATGGTTCCTGGAAGAAGAAAAAAGGTCGTAGCCTTATGTAAGTCGCGCCTACATACTAGTAAACTCATTGGCTAGTACAAGAGCTATGGGTTCGAAGCTCCCTTCCAATAGAAGCTGGAAAATGAGAGAAGGTTGTAACCTTCTACAGGTGGGTGCCTGCGTACTGGTATGATTCTACACCAGTACAATATTGTAAACATATTTTCTTATTATTAAAAGAAGACAGAGATGAAAACAACAAGTGTTTTTCACCCCCATTAGGTTTCCACCTTAAATCTTGGTGTTCATGTGTGTTACTTATGTGTGATGCTTTATTCTGTTTTACTGCACTTTTTAATAAGTTACTAATGCACTAGTTAAGAATCAACACATGATAAATTGTCTAAATCACAAGTTATTTGGGTATACGTTGGTTTCTCTAATCACAATTGCATGTACACGCTAGTTTAGTTCACAGAAGTAGTGTATATAAATCGGTTTTTGGAAATAAAATTATTGATCTGATAATACTGATTCACCCCCCCGTCCTAGTATTATTTCTAACAATTGGTATCAGAGCAAGTCCTTCAGAAGAAGCTTGATCGCTTGAAGGGAGATCTTTCAAGATGAATAATCACGAAGGGATGGGATTCATCAGACCACCAATCTTCAATGGGAGAAACTTAGTATATTGGAAAATAAGAACCATAGCCTATCTACAATCACTTGGAGCAAATGTTTGGGAAATTGTGGAAGGAGGATATCAATTCCCAACAAAAATTCCTACAGACTCTGTAGGTAAGAAGTTATATGAAACCAATGCCAAAGCAGTCAACACATTATTGGGAAGTCTATCAAAATCAAAATTTGTCAAAGTCATTCAGCTCAAGACAGCCAAAGAGATATGGGACAAAATCATTCAAAGCTACGAAGGAGACTCTAAGGTAAAATATGCTAAGCTTCAAACTCTCTGAATTCAGTATGAGACTCTTAAGATGCATAGTAATGAGATTATTGCTAATTACTTTTTATGCATAGATGAGATTGTCAATTGTATGAAGAATCCGGGTGAAGAGATAAAGAAAGTTACTTTAGTTGAGAAACTTTTGAGATCCTTGTCTTCTAAATTTGAGTCAAAAGTGTCTGCCATAGAAGAAAAACATGATCTTCAGACTATCACTGTAACTCAACTTCATGGAATCATAACTGCCTTTGAAATGAGAAAAGGAGGTCCATCAGATATGAGAGAAGCCACATTTAAACCATTAGCAAAAGGAAAAGAAAAGGAAGAGCAACATGAATCAGGACACATTTAAGATGAAGAAGATGAGGTAAATTTTGTCAAGAACCTTCAACGGGGTTCCAAAAGATTCAGAGGTAAGCTAACTTTCGAATGCTTTGCTTGTGGTAGAGTTGGTCACTATGCTGCCAAATGTCCTTGTAAAGATAAATATGAAAAAGGGAAGGAATATGCAAAAAGCAATAGAAAACAGGTTTTGAATAAAAGGAGTTACTATACACATGAAGATCGTGATGGTTTGTCTAATAGTGATGAAGATGAAACCAAACAATATTATAGACTTCTTATAGCTTATGAAAATGATGACTTTTTGGATGCATTAGAAGAGGAAGACTTTCTTGAAGAAATCACTAAAATCAAAATTTGTTTAGAAGAAAAGAATATGATCATAGATACTTTGACACACCAAGTTGCTGAAAGATAAACACACTGAAAATCTAGAATGTGAGATTATGGGTCTAAGAAAAGATCTTGAGAAAACAAAATCTCTCAATTTTAGATTTGCTAAAGGATCAGAAACTTTAAATGAAATTATCAAAGTTCAACGTTCTCCTCTGATAAAAACAGGTATTGGATATACTGAAGAATCATCCCAATCACAGAAGTCATCAACCTCCACCAGAAGCTATCTTGATGCAGCAAAGACCAATGAACAATATGTCAATCATCAGTAAAGACATAAAATTAAGCATCAGGTAAATCATACTCAATTTACACCAACGATGAATATCAATAGAAGCCACAACCAACAGGTAAACAATGTCAAAAGATTCAATGGTCACATAAACTTCTTTAATGGGCAATGTTTTTCATGTCATAACATTGGGCACAAGGCTGCTCAATGTGTTGCTTACAAAACCATCATGACTAGAGAAGCATGAAATCAAAGTAGTGTAATAGGAATCAAGAAAAGTTCATATAATAACTTTTGTCCTCTTGAAAATAAAATAGAATGCTCGATTTGTAACAACTTTGGTCATGAAGAATCTGAATGCAGAAGCAAATTTCGACCAACAATTCAAAAGGAGAAAATGCCATTTAATCCCAAGATATGGAGAAGGAAGGAATCTCAATAAGAAATATGTGACATGTCTTTGTATGTAGAAGGACAAGAAAATTAGTGGTACATTGATGGTGGATGCTCCAAACACATGACAGGTGATAAAGAGAAACTTCACTCATATAATGCCTTAGAAAAAGAAAGAATGTCTCATTTGGAAATGACACTCTAGTTGTCATTAAAGGTAAAGATTATGTTTTCTTGAAAGAAAAGGTTAAATCTACAAATTACAGAACAAAGTATGGGATCTAGGAGGACAAGGGTTGGGAGCACATGATCTGGAGATGATGATTGTTTTAACCTTGGGAGTCTGATGCGAGAGCATCCAGCTTAGCAATTTCATTGTATTATAGTTAACTTAAGGGGTCTTGTGTTTTCAAGGAAGTTGGATTCCTATGTATCAAATTAATGTAATTATTAATGTTTTGAGTGATTTGGAATAGGAATTAATTAAATATTGGGAGGATTTTGTAAATGTTCTCGAATGTTGGAGAACATGAGAGAATTAGGAGAGTTGAGAGTTCATAGGGATTGATAAAGCTTAGATTAGGAATTAGTTGATGATTTTGTGGATTAGAGAGGATCCTTAGGGATAAATAAGAGATTTTAGGAATTTGATTGAGAAGGTTATGGATCTAAACCAGGAATTGGTTATAGAATCCTTTTGCATAAATGTAAGCCTAAAAGACATAGAGGAGGAGTCAGAGTCAGAGTTCAAAGACTAGGTAACATATAGGGTTTGACTCTAAGCCACGAGCAGGAAAGGAAAAGGCCAAATGTTGAAGATTAGGGCAGGAAGAAATTATTTTTGTAAATATTTGTTTATTAATATAGATAACTCGATTTTTGAGTTTGTGTGGTGTGAATTGAGTGATTAATTGTAAATTGTATGAAAAATAGGTTATTTCCACATAGTATGTGTATGCAAGTGGAGTTCGAGCAGAACGCAAAGAAGAACATGAAAACCCTAGCACATAAAAGTATTACAATGGTTAGATTGTAGTGAAGTCAATTGAAGAATCAAGCCGAAGCTTAGGAGAAACAGTGGTTAAGAGCATACAAAAATAAGATGAGGAGGAAATCACGCACATAATTTCCAAGACAAAGGAGCAAAGTGAGAAATACACAGAGACGGAGATCAGGATTAGAACAATTGAAGACCGTAAGATGAGAATCAATACACAAAATGAGAAGCCGAGAAGGCTATTACACAATGAAGACAAGATGCAAAAGAACATAGTAGCAAAGCACAGTCGTTGGATCAGTCAGATCAATGGATGATATTGAGGGAGATAGATGGCAGGATTAAGTTGCGCAAAATAAAGTCAAGAAATGGACAGATCACATCAAGGCACGTGTCGATAGAAGGGTGAAAAACATGCAGAATAGTAGAGCAATCTTTCAAAGCGGTAAGTGGTATATCGCGCGGTTATAAAGTGGTAAGTGGAATTTTATGAAGAGCATGATGAGTCATGGCGGTGACACGTAGCACAACCAAAACAACTTTCTTGCTTGCTTACAGAATTTTAACTATCATGCTAGTTATCGCACAATATGGCATGATCACCTTTGGATTGAGACAAGAGAATTAACGGTGGATATTTGAAGTGCAAGTTGGGCATTGGTAAATGTGCAAAGTCGTGTGAATCGACAGAATGGTAAGTTAATGAAGGATTAAATGGTTTATGTATAATTTCTATTATACAAGAGTTATAATAGACATAAATTGGAATAAATATATTATGTTGGGTTTAAACTAAAATCCAAGTTCAAGGGTATTATCAATATGCGTGGATAAGAATTAACCAAAGATAATGGAAAAGTCTTTATAAGGTTCTGCTAGAAGGTTTATAAGTTTTAGACTTTGTATAGTTAAATGAAATATTTCTGCATAGTGTTTATTGAAAGAGCACTAAACCTTGATTCAAGAGAGTTTTCCCTAACTAAGGAATTGAAATTACTGGGACATGTATATGACATGCATTTTATATGCTTATTATGGGTATATGAGGCTTAGGCTGCATCAAAATCATGCATTCAACAATGAGCCTTTTCTTACGGAGCAGGCTTCTTGAATTCTATATCTAGAAAAAGATACCTAAATCTTCCATCATACATCTTTTTAGATTAATACAATCGTGTTAACAGTGACAATTATAAAAAACCCACTAACTACTGAATGTCGATTACAAAATAGTAACAACCTCTATTAATTCATTATATTTTTGCATATTGTGTATGTGCATATTGAAAAACATTACAAACATAGCATGACATGACATGTTTATTGGATATTGTGTATGTGCATTCTACAAAACATTACAAACATAGCATGGCGTGACATGTTTAGACAAGTTGTTCAGTGTTTGGCACATTTCTCCAACACTTGTGCCAACCATGGTTGGGAATAAAATGTCAAAGACGATGACGAATGCTACATATATATTGCCAAAACGTTTTTCTTGTTTTCTTTTGGAACGAAAAAATAACAGGTGTTTGTTTTTAAACCTGTGTGAATAATACCTTTTGTTTAATACAAATTTTATAAGTTTTAATATATCAACATCCATCACATCATGATGCATCATAATTGTGTCATCAAAAGGAAAATTGTTCCATGTCATTAGCGTTTCGAACTGGGGCGGGGAGGTTAATAATGGGACGGAAAAAAGTTGTCGTTTGATGCAATGATGATGCATCATGATGTGATGGATGTTGATATATTCGAGCTTCTTTCCAGGGGTCTACCCGTTTGAAGAAGAAAAAAAACCCTTATAAGTTTTGTTAATTAAAAAAATAAAAAAAGTAAAAACAAAAAAGTGGATTTAAATAAAAAAATTTCAAATTTTTTTAATTCTTAATAATTTAAATACTAACATATAGGTAAATAATTGAAATAGTTGATAAGTTAATTTAATTGCTTAATTTTAATTTAAAGGTGTTTAGTTTTATTTTATATGTGTGTGTGTGTGTGTGAGCTTCCTCCGAGGGTCTACCACTCTAAAAAAAAAAGCAAACTTATAAGTTCTATTAATAAAAACTAAATAAAAACAAAAAAATGGATGTAAATAATTTTTTTTCAATTTTTTTTTAATTCTTAATAATTTAAACTACTAACATATAGGTAAATAAATTGAAATAGTCGATAGTTAATTTAATTGATTAATTTTAATTTAAAATGTTTAGTTTTATATATATATATATATTATTATATATATATATATAATAATATATATATATATATATGCGTAGTGAGTAGAAAGCCTTATATTAAGATTCATGTGATTAGAGATTATTGCTAGTTATTTTTTATGCATAGATGATATTGTCAATTGTATGAAGAATCTGGGTGAAGAGATAAAGAAAGTTACTTTAGTTGAGAAAATTTTGAGATCCTTGTGTTCTAAATTTGAGTCAAAAGTGTCTGCCATAGAAGAAAAACAGGATCTTCAGACTATCACTGTAACTCAACTTCATGGAATCATAACTGCCTTTGAAATGAGAAAAGGAGGTCCATCAGATATGAGAGAAGCCACATTTAAAGCATCAGCAAAAGGAAAAGAAAAGGAAGAGAAACATGAATCAGGACACATTTAAGAAGAAGAAGATGAGGTAAATTTTGTCAAGAACCTTCAACGGGGTTCCAAAAGATTCAGAGGTAAGCTACCGTTCGAATGCTTTGCTTGTGGTAGAGTTGGTCGCTATGCTTCCAAATTTCCTCGTAAAGGTAAATATGAAAAAGGGAAGGAATATGCAAAAAGCAATAGAAAACAGGTTGTAAATAGAAGGAGTTACGATACACATGAAGATCGTGATGGTTTGTCTAATAGTGATGAAAATGAAACTAAACAAGATTATAGACTTCTCATGGCTTATGACAATGATGACTTTTTGTGTCCTATCTAGGGTGCTAGATTGGGCTAAATTTATTATCAACCAGGGTGCGTATACTTAGAGGCGTGTGCCTAAAATATATAGACATAAAGGATCTACTCTAGGCTTATTATTCCTAAGTACAATGCTGAGACTAGATCTAATATTAAACTATCAACCAAATCTTTAACTAAGCATCAAACCATATGTCATTAACAACTAAAATGCAATCCATAACATGCTTTGTATCACTATATTTAAAGGCTTCGGTCCCCTTACAGAGACACCAAACATGAAACCCCTGTTTAATGGTACTCAACAGTCATGAATATTTATTATAAACATGCAAAGTAAAAATCATAAGCATCGTCCATAGCAGTGCTTTACAAAGCAACCTTGGATCGAATCCCTTACAGGATATGATTCACAATCCAGATGAGGGTTTGTTCAAGCACATACATAGACATCTAACAGCACATTCATAAACACAAATGTAAGCATCAATCAAATCCCTGTGCATATAAATCGATATCAAATATCATTCAAACGCTTGACTGTAAAATGTGATTAAAGTAACAATGTAAATGAAATGTAAATGTAATTAAAATATCGCTATACCATGCATGCAGGGCCCGTCCACGTTCTTGGCACACCGAGATTGTTACTCCACGATCACAGTATTAAACAACGCACAGGGATTATAATGCAATCTTATATTAAATCAAAATCTTTGTTCTGAGGCGATAAGAAATGTATATATAAAACGTAAAGGTCTGAAGTATCAAAAGGTAAACTAACATATAACCAGGTTCAGCCTTTTAATTACATACATTCACATCCTTTGAAAAATGGATGTTCATCCATGGGCTGCTGTTGCTGCTTTTACAGAAACGCAAAGATGTTCCTATCCTAACTTACACGTATAAAAACAAGGAAACAACTGAAAATCGAATTGACTGTAACTGAGTGCTGTTGCTGCCTTTGTGCCAACATGCCATAGTTGACCAGGCGTTGACCGCGCATATAGGAGGGATGTTTCCGCTGTGGGATAGGTGCTTGTCCATGCTTGGACCTTCCTCTTTTCGCCATTACCTTTCGCTCTGGCCTGCAGCTGTCATGCCACATGTCCAACGATAAAGCCATTTTACAGGTTGTTGAGACTTCCTGTAGTTATTTAGGCCAAAAATCCTAATTTATTAACACAAAACCCCTAAATCAATTTAAATGCAATTCAACAACTATAAAACTATTAATTAATCAATTTCCAAGGCATTTGAGGGATAAATGATGAAAAAAGGTAGGAAATGGTCATGTTTTGGGAGGGAAAAAGGGGTCATAGATTGGTACCAACATCTCTCCCTGACTTAATGACTTAGCATGTCCTCATGCTAACCCTGAAGTGCTTCCTTTAAACTCAGTCCCTGCCTGTACCTCTGTTGCCTTGAGTAATGTTTCTACGTTCTTCTTCACCTGGGCATCTTTCTGGTCATGGAGCTCTTGCTTCAGTCTTCTGTACTTTTCCTTGAGGGTCTTCTTTTGGTTGTACCACTTGGTGGCCACTTGCAAATGTCTGTTTGCTCAGCCTCCAGCTCATTAACCCGCTCTTTTAACTTTTCATTTTTCTTTTAAATTTCTTTGCTCTGTGTATGGAGCATTTCATTTTCCTTTTTAATAACTTTCTCTAATATGTTGGCCTCCATGAGCTCCTCTTTTAGTTTTTCGATTTGTCTCTCTAATTTCTTCTGCTTCTTACTGGGAGGTGGTGACCCTCTTTCCTGTTTGTTATTGCTCTCGACCTCTATATCAGCACCTGGGGGTGAATGGCTTTCAATATCTACATCGGCTCCTGGCCCTGGTGGTGAATGATCACTGCTCTGAATATCCATCTGTATAGGTGCATTAGATTCTTCTTGCAACTGAACTTTCGATGCCCTTCTCGTTCTTCTTGAGTAAGTGGTGAAGACTTTGTCTTGTTCTGCCCTTTTTGCATCTTCCTTTCTCATTTGTCTGGTCCTTATGCTGCTTACAGGTGGGGGTATCTTGTTAGCTTTGGATGAAGCTGGAATCTCCTCATCAATGTCTTTCATAAACCCTGAGTTTTCTTGTGATTTCTCTTTGTCTTCCTCATCCCTGATTTGGTTGGCAGCTAAGAACTCTTTCCATGTCTTCCCTCTTCTTTGCAATTCATCTTCAATGAGAATTTTGATTAAACCAGAATGGTATAAGCTTTTGTCCTCATTTCCTTTCTGCTTCTGGATGGTTTTGGACATCTTGGTTAGGGTCTGCAATAAGAAATATGGTAAACTAATGACACATTGTTTCTTTATGTGCAGCAACAACTTGATGTGATACAAATAGACAATGATGTAGTGGCCCTCACAGGTCACAAAATTTTGAAGTATGTAAACCATTTTGTCCCAAGGATGCACTAGCCAACTTCATGGGACGCCCTTCTTCCAGTTGACCGCTGAGACTTGTGACCTGGACATGAACTGGGTCCACGATTTTTCTTTGAACTGTTTGGTTTTGAAGTAATTTTCTCCTTCTGGGCTAACCCCTGTTGCTTGGGCAATGGTGTCCTCTGAGACCCTGAATGAGAAAGTGCCTATCAAGGCTTTCTCCCCTTTAAACGTGAAGGCAAATTGCTTGGCAACTTCTTCGTTGCTTCCATGGAATTTTTCTAAAAAGGGTAGCCACTGTATTTCCCTCAGAATCGAAATACAGTCCTCGTGGTACTGAGAGCTATCAAACACATTTGGCTCGACCCTATTTGTCATCTTGGCAGAGGGTCGAGCTTCCTAACTTGCAAATTTGACAAGGAAGTCTGAGTTTATTACCTGAGATAGTCGCTCCTTTATGTTCACTATAATGTTGGGTCAGCTTGTTATGTAACTCGATGAGATTCGAAACCGGATGCGTTCTCTGCCCTCGGTCCTTGCTGTGGAAGCTTATGCACCAGCGTATGTAAATGGAGTTATACACCAACGTATATAATCCTGAGAACGAGTAAAATGACCACTGTTTTCTCCTTTGTTAATGAAGCTCGATTCAAAATGTATTCAATTTCAAAACAAAGGAATAATGATAGTATCACTCGCATGAATATTATGATAGGAGCGCTGCGAGGTGTATGTACGTCGGGTGGTGAATCATCATTCGGCCCATGCAACATAATGAATAGGCCTGCTGTCTCTTGCCTTGGTATAATTACCCTTTTTATTTTTTATTAATTTTTTTCAAAAATATTGCCACGTGTCCTGTTGGTACTCATCTAATGGGAGGTGTAGATTTAGGAAGTGGATATGGCGGTAAATGGCTGTAGGATGCTTAGGGAATATTGGAGTGAGGGTGAATGAATTTTAAAGTAGGAAGTAGGTTGGAGTAGGGAAGAATTAGGGGAATAAGAGAGGATGGGAAAAATGTTCCTTTGGAATTAATTATTAACAGTCATAGCTATTAGAATTAACATAAAAATTAATCTAAGAAATTAAGTGTTAAAAACGAGGAATGCATTACACTATTTGACTGCTGTTGCATTGACATGTTCAGTAGAGCTAACTTTTGACTGTTGTTTGATTTCTTTGTTATTCATAACAGGTCCCTTGAGGTATGCAACAGGTCCCTCTGCAGTGCTGAAGATGTTCATGCAATTCTTTGTGTGCATGCAGGTGCTGCTGAGCTTGGGTGCTTGATTGATGAAGTCTTGATGAAGTCTTGATCCTGCTTTTGTAGAAACTTGCTAAAGCTGCGTTGAAGTGATTTTCTTTTGAAGTATCAATCTCCTAACAGGTCCCTTTTGTATGTCTAAACAGGTCCCTTACTGCTGGTGCTGGTAGCATGGTCTTCTTGGACAGAATAGGTCCCCTTGCATGATATTTATAACCAGGTCCTTCTGATATAAAACAATGACAAGACAGCTTATTCATTGAAGTCTGGAATGGTGGAACAAACTGCTTGGAAAATTTACAATGATAATTTTTTTTTTACAATGGAGAGATAAGAAAATAAGAATACTGATGCTCCTCTCCCCCACAAAAATTTTGACTTGTCCTCAAGTCAATATTCAACTGAAACATGAAACAGTAATAAAGAAAAAGAATTCTTACCCACCAACGAATTGGTTTTCAAGTAGGAATTCGAGGTTAGAGTGTGCCAGAAACT
>APFE031331818.1:0-13257 GCA_000404065.3 Pinus taeda | reverse complement strand
TTAGAATGAAATGTTGAGTTCATTGAAACATGAATGACACTCTGGTTATCACTGTATAACCTTTCAATCTCCTACTTCTTTCCCAAATGGTCCATAAATGTTTGTAACCAAATCATTTCTTTACTCAAAAGTGTAGCAACAACATACTCCACTTCCATCGATGAAAGTGCAACAATGAATTGAATTTTAGAAAATGAAATTATTTTTGTTCAACCTATCATATGGTGCTCATAGTATTATCTCTATCAGCTTCCGTGTCTACATCAACATATCCCCGTAGAACAATGTTTAAACCTCTAAAACATAATTCTTAATTAGTGGTGCCTCTCAAATATTTGAGAATCCACTTCACTATCATCTAATTCTCTTTTCCTAGATGAAATGAATAATCATGATATTATTTAAGAAACACAATCATTATATCATCTACGAAATAACAAAAAAAATACATACATAATTTTATATAAATTGAACTTGCAAAAAATATCTACACATATTATCTAATTATGAAAAAGACAACCATCATATCACATAAACAAACAAAAAATGTTTTTAGTGAAAAAATTGTTTTTTTAAGCCTCTTTTCACATTTAAATAAACAAACACATACATTTCGCTTGTCTCATAAAAAAACATAAAGTATTCTACTCATACATAAATTATTTTATATCACACAATTTGCAAAAAATAAATAATTTAATATAATTTAATATTGAATAAATTAAATATTTACTTTACCCTAATGGAAATCTTCCCTAAAAATATAAGTGAAGTAAAACCTACTCTATTGAAAATCTTATGGAAGATGAGGCATTGGATCTTTTTAAAAAATGAGTGGATGATAATAGTGAGAAGCAACTACTTCGTAACCACTTGAAGAAGATGGTCACGATACAGGGAGGAGTTGAGAAAATTCTTGTTAACTTCTATTTTCCCAAACATCTAAATTGCTCAAGTTTTTAAAAATACAAATATTTCATTAAATATAAAATTTAAAAAAATATTTTTAATAAACAAAAAATTAAAATTACATGAATGCTAATATCTAATAAATCTAAAATCAAAACCTAATTCACAACCTAATTTAAATAACAAATTCCATTATATATATCACACTGAATTAATAATTTTGCTAAGCTAAACTAAACTTCTCAGCTGCATAATTTTCATACAAAAATTTAATGCACATTACACTCTATGATATGTATATAATAAACGGATACATATTTTAAAAATAAAATTTCTTTCAAATAAATCATTAAAATACAATACTGACCAAATAAAATAAAAGGGAAATAATTATCTAATAAATTCATAAATTGAAACCCCTTAATAATCAATTGCATTGGTTCTATATGCATGCAACTTAACTTACATGTGCGAGGCAATAAATAAATATAATTTTAAAATCCTATTTATATTCCATTGGATTTTCAACCTTTTATATGGGGTTTTAATTTCCATTTTATAACTATTATCTCTCATCAAAGTAGTTGAGAGAGACTTTGATCCCCACCCTAGACGGAAGAATTTTTTAAATTTCCCACTACAAGATTTCCACAAAGAAGACTCAAACACTAGACTTGACAAAGAAGACTCAAACAATGAGAAGCTTTCCCCATATATTGTGGGAGAAGGAGTGAGCAATGCTTTATGACAAAGAACATTGCAATAAGATTAATGGAATTTCTTATCAAAATTAAGAAAAAAAATCCAATAATAACATGAGATTATTAATAAGTAATTAATGCCATTAAGCACCAAGAACAAATCTAGAAGATGGAAAGAAAACAAAAAAATTAAGAGGAATTAATGGGATTGCTAAATAACAATTAAGATTAATAGATTAGGGACCAAGAACAAATTTGGACAAATTTGGATAATGGAAAGAAAACAAAAAAATTAAGAGGAAGTAATGGGATTGGTGAATAACAATTAAGATTAAAGGACAAGTAGACAAGAGATTAATGAGATAAGGAGCAATAACAACAGAGCATAAATATTTGAAAAGATTGGGCCATGCAGTTAGTGAAAGAGGAATTAAAAACATTGAACCACATAGATAGTGAAAGAGGAATTGTAATAGAAGCAAAAAAACATGAAAATTTGAAATTCTTACTTTAATCTACCCAACCAAAATGGGAGAATAAGTTATGAATATAATTATGAATATAAAATAAATAGAAGAAACATAATTTTCAATCATGGTTGTAACCAATATCACTTCACGCTCTCCGGTGTATACTTCCATCCATGGGTTGACTTTCATTCATGACATCGACTTTCATTCATTCACTAATCTTCTTGGTCGACTTCAGATTTAAATAACATCCATTCTGACAAAACGATAGGACAGACCCACAAGTATATGAAAGAAGCAATCAAATGCCAAAGACAATGAAAGAGGCAATCAATGCAAAAGACATTGAAAAGGAAGAGAGATAGAGGATATAAGTGTGTATTTCTCGTGCCTTTGCTACCCATTACAGTGTTTCTTTACTAGAGACGTCGACTCCATGCATTACTGGGCCTGCTTTCATTCATTCATTCTCTGATCTTCTTGGTCGAATTCACATTTAAATAACATCCGTTCCAACAAAACAGAAAGACAAACCCACAGGCATAGAGTCACAGACAAGAAGCACTTCCACTTCAAATACAATAAAATATACTACACAAAACGATAAGGCATTTTACTGGAAATGCAAAAGAGGGAACATCTAGGCTCTTCTCCATGAAATGGTACACGGTACAGACACACATCACACACAGTTTAGAGAGAAACAGAGGAACCAACTTAGAGTTAAAGGAGCGGATCCCAGACCATCCCTCATGTATTTCAAAAAAGCTATAATCAATTGAAGAGCGGATCCCAGGCCATTCCTCCTGTATTTCAAAAAAAATGTGATCGTTAAAGGAGCGGATCAACGTCTAAATGGAAATGCCTGAGATGCGTTTCTTGAAATTCTATGAATATTCTTTTCAAGAAGTCATCTATCCACGTAGGGCCAAAATTGGAAACCAAGTCATCTATCCACGTCGTCACAAATTTGGAATGTTCAACCTTCAAATACGGAATCTTTGATAGTCGGTAAGTAATCCCGGCGCAGGCCCCTTGTGGTCTTCTTCTTTTGTTGTCCACGCATTCAATATAATTGACGGTATTTATTTCTTTACCTTCAATAACAACTTCATCTATTTCCAGGTCATCCCTCGTGTATTTCAAAAAACTTGTGATGCTTAAAGTAAGGGATCAACGTATATAACGAAAAAGCATGAGATGCTTTTTTTGAAATTCTCGTGCAAAACAGTCGCGTAAAACATTGGGATTGTTTTCAAGAGAGCGGATCAACGTATATAACGAAAAAGTATGAGATGTTTTTCTTGAAATTCTCATGCAAAGCAGTTGGGTAAAACTTTGAGATTCTTTTCAAGAAATTCTCTTCACATTCAGAGTAAATTTGGAATGTTACTCAAATTTGGAATGTACTTGAATTTCTTTCATATTTGGTAAATGGTAAATAGTATGTATTTTATGAAGTAATCTTGACACACGACCTAATGCTTTTGGACTGTGGTTCAATTTCAATTTGAATTTAAAGTGGAATTTTTAATACTTTGTAATTACAATATTTTATCTAAGAATTTTGACGAGAGTGAACTTGGAATGTGCGAGGTCTAAGCATAGATCTTTCATCTCCACAGATGCACAATTACTATTAGTTCACTAATGGGGAACCTCATGGACCTAGCTTACATTGTGGTAGGATATCTTTGATCGCCAAGGATGCACAACTACTATCTGTTCACTAATGAGGGACCTCAGGGACCTAGCTTACATCGTGACAAGCTACTCATGAGATTCACTAGTGCTAGAAAAAAATCATAGTGTATTCATATTCTAGGAGGCCCGTACAATTGCACAGAATTTGAGTAAACCTATTGCTTCAATATAACTTTTGCTTCAATATAACTTCAATGTAACACGAACTTTGTAAAATTTCAAATAATTTCAATAAAAACCTTTCACTAGTATAATATTAAGTGGGATTTACAAGAAACAAAAACTAGTAAGTCTATGA
Organism: Pinus taeda; assembly: GCA_000404065.3. Lineage (NCBI taxonomy): Eukaryota > Viridiplantae > Streptophyta > Pinopsida > Pinales > Pinaceae > Pinus > Pinus taeda. Next base: position 9,175 of record APFE031331818.1, on the reverse strand, counting down.
AGTTGTGTATAAATTGAGTCGAAAATAGTTATTTCAATATAATATTGAGTAGCATTCACAAGAGATAGGAACAAGTAATTTGTATTCATATTCTCTAGCTGCAAGTGTATAGGGCTAAGAACTATGTTAATTTATCTTTCTCGCTTATAATGTGTATGATTCAATCTTATTGGAGATTGAAAGAACTATAAGTTATGCTAACCAAAGTATAACATAGATTAGTTAAATTGTAACATGTGAAAGCTTGTAGAAACATTGAAAATTAAATTTTTCTCTTTCAAATTTGATGAGATATCCAATGTAGTTAATTAAAAGAAAATGAGAGGTATGTTCTTGGACAACAGACAAGCATATTGACTAGATCATGAACTAAGATCATGTAACACATTTTATGATTAATGTAAGAATGTTTAGTTTTTTCTCAGGGAAAAAATTAAAATTAAAAAGTTTCATATAGTTTCAAGAATTATGTTTGCATTTTTTTAGTACTAGAGAATTTAATATGATGTTGTTTATTAATTAGGTAAACAAAGTATCCCTATAATACAACCTCTAATAATTATAATATGTGTCATGATACATTCAAATAAGTTAACATTATCTGGAACACATTTATTAAGGTAGTTATGTTAGTTAACTAATATAAGTTAAAATTTGTAAGTATCGATAAGAGTAAACCATTAATATTATTACTCATAGTAAGAATTAATGGTAGTTATCATCATGAAAAAACTGATATAACCAAAAAAAATTATAGTGTAATTAAATTATGTTAGCAAAATTATTTAAAATTTAAATTATTAGAATATATTAAAAAATATTTCTATCTAATAAATTAAATTTCTAATATAGTATTACAATATACTAAAAGGAAATAAAGATGTATTACAACAAATTACAATGTAGTTGAAGAAATTGAAGTTAGATCTTGAATCATATTAAATAATTTCTTAAATTCAAAAATTTTAATGTAGCGATAATTTTAATATGGTCAATAATAGAAATAATAAATTACAGATTATTGTAAAAATAATAGAATGATTTCCATGTATTGATCCACTCTTTATTGTACAAATATAAATGAGTAGTTGTTAGTTTCCACAACTAGCAAAACCACATTATTAAATGTGGTTGATATACACAGTAAGTTACAACTTAATATATACTATATTATAAACATATAATAATATTATAAGCTCACAAAGGATTATAAAATGCAACATATTATTCATGTTATAAACCCAATGGGTTATAAGGCACAACCAAATTAATAAATATGGTTAATACACACTGGTAAGCTATACCAATCACATACATAAACATATTAGTAAATGTAGTTGAAATATCCCAATAGGCATTAACTATAAATATTTAACATCCATATTAATATTGATAATGGTAGATAGATATAAAAAGTACTATTTTAAAAATAATAATTGTATTATATTATATTATTAAAAATAATTGCTATTATTATTATTTATTTTTAAAAATAATTGTTATTATTATTATTTATTTTTTAAAACCTATCATTATTATAAATCCAAGGTACTCATATTATTAACTCTTTGTATTATGAATCCTAATGACTAATATTATAAATCCTAGGGATTTTTAAAAACAAGGGATTATAAACACTAATGATTATATTGTTAATAAAGGGATCAATAATATAAAACAAATAGATTGATACTATAAACCCAATGGATCAGTAAACCCGAAAGATGAACAATATATACCCAAGGAATTATTCTTAATAATTTATTTATATATTATATATAAGTTTAGTATATAAATATTATATATATATAAATAAATATATTTAATCACTACAATAATAAAATGTAAAACTAAACATAATAAACACTTATAAATATATATATTTCAAAAGAATAAAACATTATAGACTACTAATTTTGCTATCATATACTTCTAGACTGTGTTATTTATAATAAAATATTTGATGCACATTAATGGTAGAATACAAATATAACAAAGAAAAACATATGTGGAGACATATTTTGAATAATAAAAATTATTTCCAATAAGTCATTAAAACCAAATATTGATGTTGGTATAGAAAACTATCGACTTAAATAAAACATAATAATAATTATCTAATAAATTCTTAAACCAAAACCTCTTAATAATCACTCTTGTTGGTTCTGTATTCATGTTTTCCTCCTCTCTCTCCCCACCTATCATAACATCCCCCTCTCCCTCACCCTTTCCTCCTCTCTCACCAATCTCCCATCCGTTCACTCTCCCTCCCATCACTCCCACCCACCCCTTCTCTCTCTACATCCCTCCCTCTCTCTCTCCCTCTCCCTCTCTCTCCCCATATTTCCCTCATTGTCTCTCCCTCCCTTCCTCTCTCCTTCTCCCTCTCCCTCCCTCCTCCTCCCTTGCCCCTCCCCTTCTCCCTCTCTCTCTACCTCTCCTTCTCGCACTCTCTGCCCCTCCTACTATCCCTCTTCCACTTTCTCTCCCTATCCCCCTCTCACTCTCTCTCTACCTCTCCCCCTCCCCCTCTTTGTTCCTCTCCCCCTCTCTCCCCCCACATATCTCTACCCCCCCCCTCTCCCTCACCGTATCCTCCTATCTCCCCAAATCTCCCACCCCTTCTCTCTCCGCTTCCCTACCTCTCTCTCTCTCTATCTCTCCCGCTATCTACCTATCTCCCCCTCTCCCTCTCTCTCTCTCTCTATCTCTCCCTTCCCTCCCCCTCTTTCTGTCTCTCTCTCTCTTCCCATCTCCTTGACCCTATCCTCCTCTCTCCCCCATCTCTCCCTCCTCCTCTCTTCCTCGCTCCCTCCCTTCCCTACCACCCCTTCTCTCTCGTCCTCCCTCCCAATCTCTTTCTCCCTCTCTCTCCCCATACCTCCCCCTTTGTCTCTCCCTCCCTTCCTATATCCCTTTCTCCCTCCCTGTCTCTCCCCCCACATTTCACTACCTCCCCCTCTCCCTCACCCAATCCTCCTCTCACCCCCATAGCCCACTCCTTTTCTCCCCCTCCCATCACTCCACCTACCACCCCTTTTCTCTCTCTCCCTCTCCCTCTCTCTATCTCTCTGACTATCTCCCTATCTCCCCCTCTCCATCTCCCTTTCTCTCTCTCTCTCTCTCTCCCTTCCCCTCTCTCTGACCCTATCCTCGTCTCTCCCCCATCTCTCTCTCCTCCTATCCCCTCCATGTCCCTCTCCTCCTCTCTCTCTCTCCTTAGCTCTCTTCCCTCCCACCACTTCTATCTCCTCGTCCCTCCCCATCTCTGTCTCCCTCTATCTCCCCATCCCTCCCCTTTTATCTCTCCCTCCCTTCCTCTCTCCGTATTCCTATCTCTCCCTCTCCTCCTCCATTTCCCCTGCCCCTCTCCCACCCTCTTCCGCTCCCACTATCCCTCCTCCACTCTCTCTTCCTTTCCCCCTCTCCCACACTCTTCCCCTCCCACTATCCCTCCTCCACTCTCTCTTCCTTTCCCCCTCTCACTCTCTCTCTCCCTCTCCCCCTCCCCCTCTTTGTTCCCCTCCCCCTATCTCCCCCCACCTATCTCTACCTCCCCCTCTCCCTCACCCTATCTTCCTCTCTCCCTGCCTCCCTACCTCTCTCTCTCGCTCTTGCCTCTCTCTCTCTATCTCTCCCACTATCTCCCTATCTTCATCTCTCTCTCTCTCTCTCTCTCTCTCTCTCTCTCTCTATCTATCTATCTATCACCCCGTCCCTTCCCCTCTCTCTGTCTCACTCTCTCTCTCTCTCCCCCTCCCCTCGTCTCTCTCTCTTTCTCCCCCTACTACCACACCCCCACTGCCTCTCTCTCTATCCCCCTCCTACCACACCCCCACTCCATGTCTCGCTCCCTCCCCCTCTCTCTCTCACGCTCCTTACTATCGTTATCAATCTCACTCTCATTATCGCCATCATATCATCAAACAAACTAATTTATGATGTCATTTAACAAACAAAAAAATAATCATGGGTATCTTAATCTTGTCATTTAACATATATAATCCACATCATGTAGCAAACAAAAAGATCTTATGAATTGGAAATGAATAACTGTGATATTATTTAAGAAAGAAAATCATTATATCCTCTAAGAAATAATAAAACAACTACATACATAATTTTATACAAATTGGGCTTGCAAAAAATATCTATACATATTATCTAATTAGCAAAAACACAACCATCATATCACATAAACAGATAAAAAATGCTTTCAGTTAAAAAAATGATTTTTTAAGCCTCTTTTCACATTTAAATAAACAAACACATACATTTGGCATGTCTTATAAAAATGAAACAATTCTACTCCTAAATAAATTATTTTATATCATCCTACTTGAAGCAATAAATAATTTAATATAATTTAATATTGAATATGTTAAATATTTACTTTAACCTAATGGAAATCTTCCCTAAAAATAGAAGTGAAGTAAAACCTAGGATATTTAAAATTTTATGGAAGAAGAGGCATTGGATCTTTTTAAGAAAGCAGTGGATGATGATAGTGAGAAGCAACTACTCCGTAACCACTTGAAGAAGATAGTCAAGATATGTGGAGTCGTCCAGAAAATTCATGCCAACTTCTACTTTCCCAAACATCTAAATTGATCAAATTTTCAAAAATACAAATATTTCATTAATTGTAAAATTTAAGAAAATATTTTTAATACACTCTATGATATGGATATAATAAACAGAAACATATTTTAAAAATAAAATTTATTTTAAATCAATCATTAAAATACAATAGTGACCAAATAAAATAAAAGAGAGCAATAATTATCTAATAAATTCATAAATTGAAACCTGTTAATAATAAATTGCATTGGTTCTATATGCATGCAACTTATCTTACATGTGCGAGAGAATAAATAGATATAATTTTAAAATCCTATTTATATTCCATTGTATTTTCAATGTTTTATATCGGGTTTTAATTTCGTTCTATAGTTGTTATCTCTCAGGAAAGCAGTTGAGAAAGACTTTGATCCCCGCCCTCTGTTTCTCGAGGATTGGATTGGAAATATGCCAAAATGCTTAGGACGGAAGGATTTTTTAAATTTCCCACTACAAGATTTCCATGAAGAAGACTCAGACACTAGATTTGACAAAGAAGACTCAAACACCTTGAAGATTTTCCCATATATTGTGGGAGAAGGAGCGAGAAAGGCATTATGACAAAGAACAATGCTAGGAGGACTTTCATCACGATAAGCGGCATCAACAAAAATATCATAGGCACAGGAACCTATTTAGGGAGTTTCCTCTTAAACAAGATTCCTCTATCCCTAAACCATAAATGGAGAAAGAACCTAGGAGTTTTGAAAATGTGGTAAGAAAGAAAAAGTTAGGTAGAAAACCCTCCTTGGATGTTGATTGCATTGGAAAAAATCATGTAATTGGTATGAAATGTTATCTAAGAAGATGGTGGAAACCTTAAACAAGGTTACCAATAATCCTAAGGAGTAATCCCACCAGTGATAAGAAACATGGGAAAGAATGATATATAATCAAGTGAAGAAACAACAATAGTGGAGACTACAAATACATATAAATGGATTAAGAAATTAGAGACCTAACACACTTAGAGGAAGGTGAATATATGGAGCTTGGCAAGCTTGATGTGTAGTATTTAGCAGTATAATGGGATGGAAAGGAGACTCACTCAATATTGAATCAATAAATTCAAGTTTTGACAAATGCCTTGATAAAAAAAGGATAATTTTAGCAATGAAAAATACCATGTAAGCATCACTAGTCAATTTATTTAGCAATTAAAACTAAAACCCTAAAATAATGATAAAAATATGAAAATAGAATAAAAGGTTGAAGAAAGGAGATGTAAGAAACTTCTACAAGAGTTTAGAGAAATGCTAGTCGATTTAGGGTTTAGGGTTTTAAGTCTAGGGTTTAGGGTTTAGAGTTTATAGTTGAGGGATTATAACACTTTAGTAAATGCTTTTAATAAACCTTTAAATAAAAGTTACAACACACATTTTAAAATTTTAGAAAATACTTGGGGATTAGGGTTTACAGTTTAGGGTTTAAGGTTAGGTGTTTATTGTTTAGAGTATAGGGTTTAGGGTTTATGGCAGTTTAGTAAATGTTTTTAGTAAACACTTAAATAAAAGTTACAAAACATTTTTAAAATTTTTATAAAATGTTTAGTGTTTAGGGTTTAAGGTTTAGGATTTAAGGTTTGAGGTTTAGGGTGTAGGGTTTAGGGTTAATCGTTTGTAGTTTAGGCTTTAGGGATTAGGGTTTATGGTTCAAGGTTTATAACACTTTATAAAATGATTATGGTTTAAGTTTTAAGATTTTCAACTTAGGGTTTAGGGTTCTCAGTTTAGGGTTTATAACACCTTAGAAATTGTTTTTATAAACACTTGAATAAAATTTACAATACACTCTTTAAAATGTTCTAAAATTCATAGGGTTTAATGTTTAGGATTTAGGGTTTAGGGTTTATGATTTAGGTTTTTGGGTTTAGGGTTAAGGGTTTAGGGTTTAAGGTTTACGGTGTAGGGATGAACCACCCAACATTAAGTGGGTTTCCTCTGCTACATCTTATATGTAATGCATTCATCGTGTTGAGCCTCGAGGAGTTATGAATAAAAACAAATGAAAGAAAATAGGTTTAGGGAGAAGGGTGGAAAAACAAAGGTTGGGGTATGTGTGTACATCACTTTTCTCCATCCTACACTCACATACCCAAGTTTGGTGTTCCCTAATTATAGATACTCATAAAATTCTTAGGGTTTATGGCTTAGGGTATAGGATTTGGGGTTTAGGGCTTAGGGTTTAGGGTTTATAACATTTTACTAAATTCTTTTAATAAGCACTTGAATAAAAGTTACAAAATGTTTCTAAAATGTTATAAAATTCTTAGGCTTTAGCATTTAGGGTTTAGGGTTTATAACACTTTATTAAATGTTTTTAATATATACTTAAATAAAAGTTAAAAAAACTCTTTAAAATGTTATAAATTAATTAGGGTTTAGGGTTTTGGTTTAAGGGATTAGGGTTTCAGGTTTAGTGTTTAGGGTTTAGGGTTTCATGTCTATAGTTTGGGGTTTAGGATTTAACACTTAGGGTTTAGGCTTTATTATTTAGGGTTTAGGGTTTACAAGACTATAGTAAATGCTTTTAATAAACACTTAAATAAAAGTTTCAAACTACTTTTTAAAATGTTATAAAAAGATTAGTGTTTAGGGTTTGTGATTTAAGGTTTAGGGTTTAGGGTTTATGGTTTAAGTTTTGGAGTTTTGGGTTTAGGTTTAGGGTTTAGTTTTTAGGGTCTACAACATGTTGGTAAATTATTTTAATAAACACTAAATAAAAGTTACAAAATAATTTTTGAAATTTTATAAAATGGTTAGGGTCTATGGTTTACGGTTTAAGGTTTAAGATTTGGGCTTTGGGGTTTAGGGTTTAGGGTTTAGGTTTTGGGGTTTAGGGTTTATGTTTTTGTGTTAGGGTTTAGGGTTTTGAATTTATGGTTTAGGGTTTGTAACACTTTAGTAAATTGTTCTAGTAAACACTTAAATAAAAGTTACAAAATTATTCTTAAACTATCATAAAATTCTTATGGTTTATGGTTTACCGTTTAGGGCTTGGGGTTTACGGTTCAATGTTTTGGTTTTTGGGTTTTGGTTTTAGGGTATATGGTTTAAGGTTTATAACAATTTATTAAATTATTTTAACAAAAACATAAATAAAAGTTACAAAATGCTTTTATAAATGTTCTAAAATTCCTATGGTTTAGGGTTTATGGTTTATTTTTTAGGGTTTAGGGTTTAGGGTATAGGGTTTGGGGTTTATAGTTTAACGATTAGGCTTTATAAAAATTTATTAAGAGCTTCCCCTTCTCTCCCCCTCCCATCACTCCCCCTACCAACCGTTCTCTCTCTGCCTTCCCTCCCTCTCCCTCTCTCTGTCTCTCCCACTATCTCCCTATCTCCACCCCTCCCTCACCCTTCCTTTCTCTCTCTCACTCTCTCCCCCCATATCCCTCTCGTCATCTCCATCCTTTTCTCTCTCTCTCTCCATATATCCCTTCCCTCCCACCCCTTCTCTCTCACCCACCTCCCGGTCTCTCTGTCCCTCTCTCTCCCCATTCCCCCCTTTCTCTCTCCCTCCCCCTCTCTCCCGCTTTCCCTCTCTCTCTACCTCTCCCTCCCCCACTCTATTCCATTCCCCCTATCCCTCTTCTTCTCTTTGTCTCCCTCTCCCCATCTCAGTCTCTGTCCCTCTCCCCCTTCCACTCTCTGCTCCCATCCCTGTATCTCCCCCGACCTATCTTTACCTCCCGCTCTCCCTCACCCTATCCTCCTCTCTCCGACATCTGCCACCCCTTCTCTCCCCCTCCCATCACTCCTCCTACCAAACCTTCTCTCTCCACCTCCCTCCCTCCCTCTCTCTCCCTCTCCCTCTCTGTCCCCATACCTCCCCCTTTGTCTCTCCCTCCATTCCTCTCTCCTTCTCCCTCTCCCTCCCTCTCCTCCCCCCTTACCCTTCCCCCTCTCCCTCTCCCTCTATCTCTCCCTTTTCCAATCGCTTCCCCTCTTCCTATCCCTCTTTTTCTCTCTCTCCCTCTCCCCCTCTCTCTCGCTCTCTCCTTCTCCCCCTCCCCCTCTTTGTTACCCTCTGCCTCTCTCCGCCCACCTATCTATACCTCCCCCTCTCCCTCACCCTTTCATCCTCTCCTTCCTATCTCCCACGCCTTCTCCCCCCCTCCCCTTGCTCCCCCTACCCCCCCTTCTCTCTCTCCTTCCCTCCCTCTCCTCTCTCTGCCTCCCTTCCTCTCTCTCTTTGACTCTCTTCCTCTCTCCTTCTCCCTCTCCCTCCCTCTCTTCGCACCTTGCTCCTCTACCTCTCCCTCTCCAACTCTATCTCCCTCTTCCACTCTCACTCTCTCTCTCCCTCTCCCCCTCCACCTCTTTGTTGCCCTCCAACTCTCTCCCTCAACATACACCTACCTCACTCTCTCTCTCACCTTATCCTCCTCTCTCCTTGAATCTCCCACCCCTTCTCTCCCACTCCCATCTCTCCCCCTACCACCCCTTCTCTCCCCACCTCCCTACCTGTCTCTCCCCAACTCCCTCTCTTTATATCTCTCCCAATATCTCCCTATATCCCCCTCTCCCTTTCCCTCTCCCTCTACCTCTCCCTC
>APFE031331806.1:12131-27910 GCA_000404065.3 Pinus taeda | reverse complement strand
TAATTATATGACCTATAACCCTCGCTTGGCTAGGGGCATGGGTATATCATCGTTGCCATTGATTACTTCACAAAATGGGCTGAGGCGATGCCCACATTATCTAAACACGGTCACAGCACGGTGCAATTTTTATTTAATCATGTTATTTCACGGTTCGGAGTCCCTCAAGCCATCGTCACTGATCACGGCAAGAATTTCTGTAATCATATGATGACTGAGCTTACAACCCAGTTGGGCTTACGGCACGATAGCTCAACTCCATACTATCCTCAGGCCAACGACCAAGTAAAAGCCGTCAACAAGGTTCTAGTTACAATGCTTCAACGAACCATTGGCATGCACAAGTCCAACTGGCACTTGATGTTGTTCTCTGCCTTGTGGGCCTATCGAACCTCTGTGAAGGATGCCACTGGTTTCACTCCTTTCCAATTGGTTTATGGACTGGAGGCTACCCTTCCCATCGAGTGTGAGATCCCTTCTTTAAAATTAGTTGTCGAATTACTCCCCGACACTACTCCAGTTGAGGAACTTCTTCTTTACCTAGAGCAGCTAGACGAGACTCGTCGACTAGCCTCTCTAGCTATTGAAGCACAGAAGAAGAGAGTGAAAACACACTTCGATCACACTATACATCCTCGTTCTTTTGTTGAGGGAGATTTGGTCCTGCACTACGATCAAGCCAATGATAAGCTGGGGGCAGGAAAATTCAACCCCATGTGGCATGAGCCTTATATTGTAAAGAGAGTTTTGAAAAAAAGGTCCTATGAGCTGATTGACTACGAAGGGAATCCTCTGCATAAGCCCCAGAATGGTCTTTACTTGAAAGAGTATTATGCATGAATTCCAGGCACTCTATTTTGTACATACATGTGCTTTAGCAGGTGTGTTGTGTGTGCATGTTTTCATGTTTTTGGCTTGGTGTGTCAGCGTAATTGCTGCTTATTGTGTCCTCTTGCTTCTTGTACAGATGTCTAGTTTGCCTTACATTGGTTTCGCCGATGGTGCCTCCCATATTACACGCAACCTATATTCTGCGACATGGGTGATCTACGATCCTCATGGTGAGCTAGTAGACCTTCAAGGGGTTTGTCTAGGTTGTACTACGAACAATGTTGCTAAGTATAGTGTTGTTATTGAGTTACTAGCCGAGGAGATCAATCTCGGTATTCGAACATTGGTTTTGAACCTGGATTCTCAGCTTGTCATCCACCAGCTCAATGGGTGATATTCCGTCAGATACCATCAGATTCTAAGGTTATATCTATGTGTTAAGTTGTTGGAAAGGAATTTTGATTTCATCACATATCAACATATTCCAAGATGATTAAATACGTTAGTTGATGCATTAGCCAATTATGTATTAGACTAACATTTGCATAACATGTAATTAAAATAGTAAAAGAAGCATAAAAACACAATAAACCATAAGAATATGTATATATATATGTCGAAATGTTTGCACAATATGCATCACATAGATCAAAAAATAATACATGTTCATCTTAATACATCTAGAGACAACATGTCCCTCAAAACATATGCAGAAAAATAAATCGAGGTGTCTAATCCCTGTGGTGCTCATGATAGCACGTCACTGCATGCACTAGGTGTCTCAAGAGAGGTGGATGCAACTGGGCATTCCCATTATATGTTTTTGGTATGCTAGTGGGACATTCGCCAGCTGGGTGTAATTCAGAATCCCTCAAGCAATTCCCTCGAGGTTCTCGATCAGTTCCCCTCCCTTGGCACCCTCTTCCTGAGGGTCAGCTGCAGGCTGGTTTCTCTGCGAGATAGGAGACATGTCGGCTGATCGCTCTGGGCCAACATCTGCATACACATATAACTGTTGTTAGAACGAATGTGTATTGACAAAAAAAATCATAAAACATAAAATCAAAAAGAGATCATACCCAGCTCCTCATCCCACTCATCTCCCTCTCACAGTGGGAGATCTGGTTCACCTATGAAGTCAGTCCCTGCATATGGCTAATCTTCGACCATGATCAACTGACGACAGAGCCACCCAAAAAACTCTGGCCTCCAGGACATCTATTGGCCTCCTCCCCCTTTGGGCATCAATGCTGCCCAGCGAGCCATTCTCAGCTCTCATGGCACTGGATCAGCTACGATGGCCCCTTGGCCTTGAAAGATTGGTAATCATTCCAGAATGAATGTTACCAGAATAGAACCGTAGCCAAACTGCTTCAGTTTCCCTTGCTTACATTTTGTAAGTTGTCTCTTCATGTTTACAGTCACTGCCATGGCCCAATCAAAAATAGTGGGATTCAAACACCTGTGGCCAATAAGAGTTGGTTCTTTGTTGCCTCGTGGGGTGCCTGCACCCAGGCAGCCCGTGTAATGGTAAATAGCACCACTTTGAGTGTTAGATCCCGGATGGTGGCAATATCCACCTTTTCACTCCCAGATCCGAATTGTGCCCCTGGGCACACCCGTTCCATCACCTCACCCATCTTCTCACCAGATGGTCTGCTCCCCATCAATATGGGCACCAGCCCTTTGCGTGGCACTTGGTCTCACAACACTTGATCTCGCAATCGGAACACTTGCTCGTTTTCGTCCCAAAGATTGATCAAGTATTGTAAGAGCTCAGGTTGAGCTCGTAAGTAAGGCGCCAAGAAGAATCTTTTAAGCCCGCAATTCCTGAGGGCGTCCATGCAAACTTCATCTTCCATAGCCAATTTGTCCACTCTATTGTGCTCCCTCTCTTTCCATTGAACCACCATTTTGCTCGGTTGTCTGCATCCACATGATCAAAAAACCTTGTTTAGATCTCTGGTAGGCTAGGAAATGCTTTTAAATTATTTAAAAATTTGAAATTCAAAAGAAAAAATGTGCTTTGGCCATTGGTGCGACTGTTTTCAAAATAGTCGCGCCCATTGGCGTGGGCCTTTGGAGTATAAAGGCACATTGGCGCCGGTCCGTGCCCGATACCCGCACCAATGGGCACAGCCCTAATTTTTCAAAGTCCTCCCACATAGATCGAATGAGGACAAGAAAACCATTAAAAAATGGACTAAAATGGAGTATGAGGAAGTGTCTCTTACCTGGAACTGATGGAGCTTTAAATGGTCAAACGGATTTGTCACAATCACCGCCCAAAATTTGGACAAAAAATGGACCACTACTGCTCTTCAATGAGGTAAAAAGTAAAAAGTAATTTTGTTTTTACCATTTTGACATACTTATAGCTTTTTCAACTCAAAATAGGTTTTAAAAGTCATTTTTTATGAATATTTTAATATATTTTTGTCGAACATGGGTTTTACACTTGCTTTTTGTGCAGCGACAGGTTTCTATGCGACTTAGACGGTGAAACGAGTTTCATTTTATACTTTTTCGGACTCGGTAAATACACGAAAAAGACATTTTGGAGTCATCTTTCTGCTCTTTTCTGACTCTCTAAATATGAAAAGAATGTTGAGTTATTCCTTTTGACTCGTTAAACGTAAATAAGAGGCGTTCGTCTTTAAACTCTTTTTGACCATGTAAAAACGAAAAGATTGTCGTGCCCTTGTCATTTCAGGCTCATTAACAGTTACGAAATGACGTGATTCCGATCGCTTTTTTACTTTCTTAGGTCGAAGTCACTAATCATGAAAATTACTCCTCGATCGTAATGGTTGGGCGGTTCTTTCGAGCATTGTTTTATACTTTTTCGGGCTTGAGAGACACAACTTTACGAAAAAGGACACCCCTGGAGTTTACTTTTTTGCCGTCTTTTCAAGCTCTCTAAACATGGAAAGGTGCCGAGTTCTTCCTTTGTCAGACTTGTTAAAACTTGATGACACTGGATTCCATCGAAATGATGCTTTACAAGCATATGCTATCCCCGTCAAGCTTGTTAATAAAAATAACTGGGGTACTCGCCAGAAATGGTGGGGAAGTTAGAACTAGAATCATTGTCGTGTCAGCAAGAGGTCACTCCTTAACATGGCACTTTTCTGCATTTGTGTCTAGGTGGGGACATTTCATCTTGTTTTTCACTTGCCTTCGTGGGTTTGGGTGATCCTATTTGACCTCTCATCTACTCTTTGTCTTGTCACCGTGACCTCTGATCGATTGATGTCAAATACTGCCAAGTCCACTGTCGTGCCACTGATATGTTCAAGAGAAGTTGACCTCTATGAAATAACAACCTCCCTCTGATAACTCATATAATCCTGATTCACAAAAACATTATCTTCCTCTGTATTGCATCAATGATGTGGGAAACACTATGGCCCACCTTCGATCAAGGTCACTTCTTGTCAACTTCAGCTCATTATCTAGGAAGTTGATATGAAGACTTCCTTTTGGTGCCTTGGAGCCTGCATGCCTCAATGGCAGGTTCTTCGCATTCGACATGAGGTTTTCATCATTGGCCTTCGATTGAATGATTCTATGGGTGTTCGACGACGGCTCACTGATTCGCACGCCGTAGATTGCACCTATAGTACCTTGAGGGCCATTATCATTATTGGTGGTACCTCTCATGTCTATTAACAGCTTTCATCATTGGCTGGTAATTAGATGATGTTCCTCCATGTTCGACTTCGATTCCTATATTCGTATGCTTGAACTTGTACTTTGTTCAGGTTGAGATGGAGTGTAAGAACCTGGATTTTGTCTGTTGGGATCCAGACTGCAATTTTGTGGATTATTATGAATATTACATGACTCATTCACTAGATGGTTGCGACCATGCCTAAGTCTATTATCAATCCTCACTGGATGGTTGTGTCCATACCTTCGATCTAGATTATTGTGTACTTTGCTATGGATGGCTGCGCCCATACCACAGATATCATGTATTTGAGATATCAGTTGTACTTCTCCATGCAGGTTTTCCAGCACTAGTGTTTTCAGTTGGACATGTTCTCATAAAGCATTTCACCCCTCTCTCTCTCTCTCAGGCCTCATGCTTTAGGGGGCATCTGTTACACAGCAATTTGTCACCGTCCCTGCTACCCCTCTCCTACATCTTGGAGGACTCATTCCAGGACCTATGAGAAGTGACATGACCTGCAAACACTTGCATTGCATTCCCATGAACATGAGCTTCATTTGCCCTAAAGACATCTCTTGATAAAAAACCCTAAAAATAGCCCTTTTTCCATTGGCTCAGTCCCATAGTGTAGCCCTCTTACCAATTGGGTAAATCCTCCAAAGAGGGCATGCTAGTTGGCGCTCTGTCATAGAGTCACACCCACGCCAACCATAATCAGTGGTGTTTTTTAACAAACAAATGGCGGAAGTTTCATCCTAATAAATTCCTGGACTGAATCTATCTTGAGCTGGGTGGTTTGGCTACGACTTTCCATAGAGAGGAAGTGGGTTGCCACCTCTCATGGAAGCTTCCTCGATGATATGGCCAATCCCATGATTATTGTGGATGATCCCAACTCCCCTTCCTCCATCTATAAAAGCTTGTCCATTTTCCTTGGAAGGCTAGTTCCAGAGTTCTAGAGATTCAGAATTGTCAAGTTTCCAAGAGCTTCATGCTGCAAGAGCCTTCTTAATTCCCATAAGGCCAAATCCAAGTAAGGAGATTCTTGTCCAATAACCAAAGAGAGAGAGGCTTGTTCCCATTCCCAACAAGCTTTGTGAGATATGTGTTGCTGACTACCCAACCAAAGGAGAATCTACCGTCAGAACTTCAGTTGTATTCTTCTTTCATTAATTATTAATGAAAGACTATTCGTTATGGTTCCACTCTTGTTGTTATTTGTGATGATGATGAGTTATATCCTTTCTGACTGATATATAGTTGCATATGCTAGATTTTATGCTTGTGTTTGTGTTGTTTCTTGTATGTGTAGGTGTCCATTCGCGGAGATCGTGGGGATTGTGATCTGCCGGAGCAAAGGAACAGGAGTACCACCTCTTCCACAAGCACTAGAATTGGAATCCAAGTAGGCCTTCATCACTGGTCTATTAATTTGCAATTAGGAACTTGCACTGTAGTGTTGTATGATTGTTGCTAGATCCGGAACCAGTTGCTACCCTTTATACCACTCATTCCTCCAAGAAGAGTCACCTTTTAGCTCTTTTCTTGAGTTGTTAATCTCATATGAAAAGATTGCCAAGTATTTGTCCTTTTTGAGTCATAAAAGGGAATAAAATGGGGAGTCCACTTTCAAGATCTTTTCTGACCCTTTAAAATGGAAAATATGGTCGAGCCCTTGTTGTTTCGAACTCGGTAATGGATGAAAAACGTCGTGCACCAGGTATAAGTTTACCCTTTTTTCGGGCTAGGAGGCACTATTTACGAAAAATGTACTGCTTGACTGAAATGGTCTAATGGTTCTCTCAAGTATTTTTTTCTACCTTTTCGGGCTTGAGAGACACAAATATATGAAAAGGGACCATGTGGAGTTTTCTTTTACATGTATTTTTCAAACTCTATAAACATGAAAAATATATCGGGTTACACATTTGTCAGACTCCTTAAACTATTAAACGACATCGGATTCATCACCATGACGAACACGAGCTTCTCCTTCCTAGGAATCGTTAAACTTACATTGCAAGCATATGTTAATCCCTTCAAGCTTGCGATTAAAAATAATTTGGGTACTCACTAGAAATGGTGGGGGAAAATTTTGAAATCAATTAGTTGTGTCGGCAGCTCACTCTTGAACATGACACTCTTTACTTCATGTCGGGTGGTACATCCTCCTTTGCATCATTGATCCTCCTAGGATTAGGCTGTTCATTTTTTCCTTCCATTTGATCTCTACCACATCATCATGAACACCAATCCTATGGATCCAAAAGCTTCCAAACTTCCAGTTGTGTTGTTGATGTGTTCAAGACTTGTCTTTCTACAGTTACACTTACCTCTGATTCTCTATATCATCCAAAACCATTTTTCATCCTCTCGTTTCGCATCGATAATGTGGGATTCATTATGGCCCTCCATCGACATTGTCACTTTCCGTCAACTTCAACTCATTATCGAGGAAGCTGACCGAGAGACTCCCTTCCAGTACCTTAGAGTTTGCATTCCATAATGACAAGTTCTTTGCACTCGACGACAAGTTCACATCATTGGCTTTCGATCGAGTGATTTCACGGGTGTTCGACTTCAGTTCATGTATTCACATTTTTTGGATTGTGCTGATAGTACCTTGAGGGCCATTTTCATTATTGGTGGTTTCTCTTGCACTTGTTAACAATTGACATCACTGACTGGTAATCAAGAAAATTTCTAGCATGTTCGATGTCAACACATCTATTTGCATGCTATAATCTATACTTTTATCGGATCATGTTGGAGTGCAAGACCCTCGACTCAGATCACACAAGTCCAAGTTGCGATGTTAGGTACCTATAATATTAGTGATCCCCTAATTACTATTTTTTTTGTATCCCTTATTGTTATTATTTTGCCCCTATTGTCCACATATTGTTATTATTGTGCCCCATAAAAACCCTCTATTGTTATTTTTGTGCCTTTATATTATTATTGTTAGGTTGGCTTGGTTATATTGTGACCCCATAGACTCCTATATATAGAAGTGAGGTTTTTGTCATTTGAATCATCTAAGGAATTGTTCATTTGTGTAATGTAAAGGAGGTTTCCCTATTATAGAACGTTTGGGCACTTCACTCCAATCATAAATGTCCATAAATAAGGGCTCCTAGTCCCCTAAAATTGTTTCTTCACTGTCCTAAAGGAACAAGGTCAATGATTATCACATCTCCCAGAATTCTCCAACTGGAAAAATGCTCATAAATGGTCAAAACTGGACCATACTGAAAGCTCAATGCAGAGGGTGTGATGCATATCACCTTCCCAATGTACAAGGTGCGATGCATACTGATTTGCTTCTCTATATTGTGCGATGGTCGGGAATGGAAAAATGGCAGGGAAAAAAATGCGAGGTGAAGATCATGGAATCTTCTAGAAGCTTCCCCTCTGACACTTGCCTCTCTATTTTCGACCAGGGATGAGTAAAAGATCATCATTATCCAAGTGGAAGTAGGAACTATCAAAGAGAGGACATTAATCAAGATCCCAAAAGATGACTCACCTCTCTATAATCATCTATATATGGATCCCTCATCACAGAGATCCAGAGGCTGGAATTTTGTATCTTATAGAGAAGTGTTGTTAGTTTTCTGGTGTACATTCATAGTGTTGGGTGATCTAAGCTTTGCTTGAGGTGAAGAAGGGCTTCCTAGCTGGAGGATGATGCTGGGTCAGGACATATGGTTGTAATCCTCTTGCTACTTTTCATCTTAATAAAGTTATTCTTGTTTTCTTCCATATTCTTGTGTACTTGTTTATATATGCATTTATATGGTTAACACACATCTGATCCTGTGTTATTTATGAATATAGATCCTTGTTTCTTCGATAGTAGTATGTTGCTGTGATTCCACAGGTTCTTTTTGAAGCTAGGCAGATGAAGAAGAAGTGGCGAAGCTCCAAGAAGGAGAAGAAATCAAGCGCAAGACTCAGGTTGGTCTTCTTGGTTCTCCGCTTGTCTATTTTCATAAAAGAAAACAATAGTAGACTTTAATTGTTTGTTTCTAAGAGAGCCACCCATCTTAGTGGGAATAGCAGCATCCGAGTGGACACTATTCCCGGTAACAAAATGGCGACTCCACTGGGGAGCGACTAGATTGTTTGTTAGCCTATCTATCCTTGTTTCTTTTATAAACTTACAGACGGAGCCTGAAGTCAAGCCAGCTAGCCTTCAAGCTGCATTTGTTATACAAATGCAAAGCAGATTAATGCTGCTTCAGTCTATCTCCGGGTTTTGTTTATGAATTAAACAATAGATCTACAAGTAATCTAATTGCCCTAAGTGGTGGCTCTAGTAACCTCTTTAGATCACCCCTGTGTTTTACATACACTGAGCATTACTTACTTGGCCTAAACACCTGAACTGAATTGCAAACTGTGAGTGAAAACCTATTTGAAGTCTCACACTGGTACCATCGCACCCTGCCTTCAAGGCAGTCTATATGCATCGCACTTCCCGAGTGAAGTAGGTGTGCTGCATACTGGTTTCATTGTGTAACAGGTGCGATGGTCAAGGGGGGTTAACTTTACCCTCAAACTGTGGTTTTTTCTCACTGTTTTTAGTCTTATTCAGGAGTTTTGCTGTATGTAGTCAGTGCATTTCTGTGAAAACCCCCTTCTCTTGCATTATTCCACCTCCTTAGTGTAAAGAACTATAAGTGTTTTTTCTGTATTGTGCATCATTTTCAGTTCTCTTTTGCAAAAAGTAGCATAGTCGAACTGTCGTTTCTGGATCTGAAAGTGTCATAGCTGTCGTTTTCAGTTTTAGAAAACAATCCCATTGTTCTTGATAATCGATTATATAGTTACTATTGCATATGATTTGAATTAGTAGTTTTTAAAGTGTCGAAAAGAAATTTTCATTTGAAAATCGCAAAGTGTCTCTCCTACCTTCACTTCATCTCGAAAAAGAATTTTGTTGAGTACTGTTACTTTAAAAGTAATTCGGATTTGCACATAGATTTCTTAACATCATTCATACATTAAGAAGGCTGAAAACAAATACATGCATGTGCATTTGCATTTCGACAGCTTGGTTTGATTTAGGACTGTGCATTTAGCGTGTTCTCTATGCTCTGTGAAGAAAAGATTCTTGATTTTCTTTCCTTAGTAGCTAGGGTTTTCATTGCTAAAAGAAGATTAAATATTTGTTTATCATATTAGACTGCATTTTAGGAATTATATACACATCACATGGTGAACCTGAAAGGCAAATTGTTAAGCAAGATCAACTTAAAATAAATTTAATGAATCTAACAACGCTTCGGAACTTAACGCACAACATCTAGAGGTCTAGGCTAGAGACATATTACGGCATCATAAAACCTGGTAACTGTTGTTTTCAGTGTTGGTTGGGTGATTCCTCCACTCTGAGACAGCAAGTGACAGTACGGACTTGTGCTCCCACGTACCATCAAGTATATATTGGGAGACCACAATAGGTTGCATCCTTTATCCTTAGGAAGCCATGTCTGTCGCCCTATCAATCGCAATGCAATAAACAAAACATTCGGGAAGATTGACTGCCATACCGTAAAAAGTATTCTGCACTTGTGATTGGTTTGGTAATCCCCTCTGCCCAGATCTCCAGAGTAGTCCATTTTGCTCCTTTTCAGACTCCTTAAAAGAAAAGGTCCTCTGAGCACTTATCACTTCAGGCTCATTAAAAATCGAAGGTAACTAGAGTCATATTTTGTTTTTCTCAACTCTTAAAAATTGAGAAAACAAGTTGTGTCAAAGCATCTAAAATTTATTTTAATCGGAATAACGTCACTGTTCCCTCGTTGATCTTAGAAATTAGTCTCCCTTCATCGCAAGTTCCTATAGAATCACTATGAAATATTTTGGATAGACTAAATATGTTTGAACAAACGTTGACATCCAAGACTGTGTCATCTGATGCAGTAGTAGCAGAACCGCATGCTGCTACTCCAACAATGTTCGCTGATGTACCATCTATCCCGGCAAGTTATCAACAACAAGCCGGAGTCCAATCAGGGACTGTTTCGACGACATGGTCAGTTCCTATTTCTTCATCCGGATTCTCATCTAGTATTTCTAATGTTGAAACTCAACAAATTGATCCAATGTGTCTTCAAAGGCCAATCTACCCTTTAAGTACTGTATTGCCACCATATGGGGGGCAATATGCCTTTTCATTGTTCCCTCCTGGAGAACAACCATATGGGAGTTTACAACAAAGTTCAGGTCAAACTGGAATTACATCCAGCAGTTGGGTACCAATACTGCCTTAGCAACCAAGGGTTGTATATTCAATGCAACCAGTCCACCTTGTGTCAAATATTCCCACTATACCTGCTACTACATTGCAAGTACAAGTGCTACCTATTGTATGTCAACCCCAAGTTTCTCAGATTGCAATACAACAACCTCTTGTCTCAGCGATTCAATCACAACCTCAGGTTAGTGCCTCCTTATATGGAGTGACCCAGGCTCAAACAAGTACTATGACTCCTCATCTTGGTCAATCATCCAGTATTGGACAATAGCAAATGGTCCAACAACCATGGCTGGTTCAATACCAACAACCACAATTCCATCTGGCTTACCAAGGATATGAGCAACAAGTCTTTGCAAGTAATGGGCAGCCCTATCAACCATATCATAATGGTTATGCCCATCAACCTTACCAAAGTTACCAACATCAAATGCATTATGCTGGTATGCAAAGACCGACTGCTCAAACAATTCCGTCTTATCCTGGGTATGCTTCGCCTAACCTGAAACAACAGTTGCCCTTTGTAGCAACTCTAGAATTACCAGATCTAAACTGGTTGA
Source organism: Pinus taeda (assembly GCA_000404065.3). Taxonomy (NCBI): domain Eukaryota; kingdom Viridiplantae; phylum Streptophyta; class Pinopsida; order Pinales; family Pinaceae; genus Pinus; species Pinus taeda. Next base: position 16,578 of record APFE031331806.1, on the reverse strand, counting down.
CGAATGATCCAATTGCTTATGCCCCTTGGTGGCCGGCGATTCCGCATAAACTTCCATGAGATATTCCTAAATTTAATGGAAATCCAGGTGAAGACCCGTCGAATCGTGTGATGACCTTTCATCTGTGGTGTTCATCAAACACTCTCAATGATGATTCAATTAGGCTTCGCCTTTTTCAGCGAACGTTAACTGGTCCGGCAGCAAAATGGTATATCGACTTGCCGAGAGATTCGTTTGATAACTTCAGTACCCTAGCCACAACCTTTTTAACCCATTTTTAGTTACCCATAAGGTATGAAATGGGAACAAAGCTTCTTACCAATTTCAAACAAACGACGGCCACTCACATGACCGATCATATTCATGAGTAGCGACGTCATTATAGAATGGTAAAAACATATGTTCCTGATCAGCTATTGGCTGAATGGTTTATTAAGTCTTTGTTACCTGCTATTACAGAAGATGTGGCAAAGGGAGGAGTTGTCACTGAAGAGCAAGTTATTGCTCGTGCACAATATCTAGACTTGATTTATACTCAGTCTGGCACACTCTACGATAAAATCCCTGATGCTCCTAGACCAGAATTTTCCATTCCTCCCCCTCCTAAATTAAACAAAGACTCTCATGCCAGTGATGGCGTGATAGGTACAACAAGCACTAAAATCGTAAAGGCTACATCGAAAAAATCCCGTACGGTTTCTAGTCAAAATGCAAATGACAAACTTCTTGCCTTGGAGGTTAATGCCGTGTCGACTGACAAAGGAAAAGAACCAAAGCAACCAGGAGGCAAGAAGAAAAAGAAAGGGAGAAAGAAGAAACAATAGGAGTCATTTCCTAAAAAATCTTCTGCAAACCCTTTTGGGCAAAGGAAACCTCCTTCAAGGTGTCAGATATGCGATGAGGATCATCAGACAAGAGATTGTCTATATAAAGCTGAGCTTAGAAAATTCTTCCATAATTCAAAAGCCTCAGCGGTATTGATTGATCTGTTTTCGAACCCAGGAACAAATCTGGTTGCTAGTGACAATGCTTCCCCATCCCGATTGCTTATGTTGTCCATTTCAAAACAACAAAATGATGCTTTGATATCGACAAGGAATAAATATTATGGAAATCCACAGGTGTCGAACAAAAAGGCTACAGATCAACCTAGTAGCTCGACAACAACTTCGACCGAAGTTGTGCCACCCATCGTTCCTGAGCTAACAATAAAGCCACCAAAGGGAGTAGTACACAAATCGACATTTAATCCTCGTTCCAGAGTAGCACAACATTATAATATAGTGGAGGATCTGGCCCAATCATCGTCCGCTATGTCGACACTTGAGGTACTGCAAAATTACCCCTCCCAAAAGCAGGCCTTATTATCAGTGATAGGTGGGATTGACCCAGCAGATTCCAATTTTGTGGCCTTTGATCACAAAGGATATGACCCTCAGTTACCAGCTCAACTAGCTTTCCTTATTCAAGTGAAATCCCTCAACAAAAATGTTCATCGAACAATTATTGATGAGGGGGCATCTACATGTATTATGTCAATGAGTTGCTAGAAAAATTTAGGCTCACCACCCTTGTCGCGATCGTCAATGACGTTAAAAGAATTTGATGGGTGAACATACACTCCATATGGGATTTTAAGTAACTTGCAAGTCGAACTGGGGGGCAAAACAGTAGAAATTGATGTTGAAGTTATCGACAGAAACCTTGATTACAACATCCTACTGGGAAGGCCCTGGATATATGCTATGGCTGTCGTTGTGTCGATGTACTTCAGAAAGATTGCATTTCCCTTGAAAGGAGGAATCGTAATTGTCAACCAACAAACATTTCTCCGCAACAGTTCACAAGTTATGGGAAGCATTCCAATGATCCACGGAAGCTCTCAGTCGCTTCAAAATATCAGAGTAGGTCTCCTAAAAGACCCTTCCTTAATGGGGAATTTTTCCCTTCCGCCTCCAAGTAAGCTGGCAGAAGTGGCCACAGTGGAAACCTATCCCATGAGATCTTCTACATCAACAAAAATGAAGAAGAACTCAGAACATTTTGATATTGTGGATCATCGTGAGGCATTGCCTCCAAGCCCTACCATAGCTACATCATCTGATGACCAATTCAGTGATGTTGTATATTATGTACTAGGGGCATTGGAACCAGATCTTTCCCTCATAACCCCTTATGAGTTGTGATCAAAGGTCACCATGAGGATAGTTCTTTTAATGTTGTTAACCTCATTAAAAAATGAAACAACTCCCTTTCCAAATCGAGTCTTTCAAAGATATCGAAGGTAAACCTTCATTCCAACCACTGAGTTGAATGCAATGAAGCTTGGGGGGCATGCACCTCGATTTGCGTTATTATGCTGGGGGCATGCAGACTTATCATGAGCAGTGTTACCACAGGGTTCAAGCTCGTTAAAAAATAAACCCGCCACAAGCAGTTTTAGCACATAGTTCAAGCTTGTTAAAAAATAAACATAAGTCATGAGCAAATGTTTCCCCCAGTGTTTAAGCTCATTAAAAAATGAACTGGTAAATAACCATTGTGATGCCTTATCGCCGGCTTTTGAGCCTTGGTCGTGTTCTCACCATCACCTCCACTCTGTTTTTAGCCGATCATTCACCCCCATATGGTTGTTTCCCCCTTCGACGAACATCTGTGAAGAGTGATTCTATTAGCCATCCTTGTGACGCTGCCATGATTGGAAAATTCCAAATCTTACCTGGAATCAACTGCTACCTGAAACCATCACTCGTTCCTCGAAAACGAGTCTTCTTTAAGCTCTTTTCACCTGACTCGTAAAATATGAAAAGATTGCCAAGCGATTGGCCTCTCCGGCTCGTTAAAGTCATCAGAAGTGTTATCACTCCTCTAGACTTTAATCTTTTTGGACCTGAGGGATTATTACACAAAACGATCGAGCGCTTGTCTTGTTCGGCTCGTTAAAAATATCGAAAATTCATCCCTTTTGTATTATTTTACACTTTTTCGGACTTAAGGGATTATATGACGAAAAAGAATCATTGGAGTCTCCTTTCCATTCCTTTTAGACTCTATAAAATTGAAAGGGACCGAGTTATCTTTGTCGTTAAACTCGTTAAAACCTAATAACGACAAACTCATCCAAATGGACGAGAAAGAGTTTCACTGTCACTAGACTCGCTAAAATATAGCGACAGGTTCGCCCGAAGGGCGGATTATAGAACAAGCATATGTTATCCTCCTCGCTTGACAAAAATAAAGAGGTACTGGTCAGCAATGACTGGGGAAAATTGGGAAGAAAACAAGAAGAAACTTTATTGGTAGCAGTCGCTCTTGAACATGACACTTTCCTTCCGCATCCATGTCGGGTTGGGTTGTTCCGTTCACTGGTCATCACCATTGGTCCATCACACCATCCATCTTTGGGGTTAACACTACCAATACATCGTTAGTGTCACCGATATGTTCAAGAGAAGTCATTCAGACAATTCGCCTGTGTCTCACCCACTTCAATACATTCATGATCCATTCCTTCATGACCGCCACCCTGAACCCTATATCGTCAGATTGTTTTCACCTCCAAAATCATTTGCTTCGTTCCATGTCGTTGATGTGGGATTCATTAAGGCCCTTCTGCAATGGGTCACTTCTTGTCGACATCAGCTCATTATCCAAGAAGTTGACTTAGGAACAACCCTTTCAGTACTTTGAAGCTTGCATGCCTCAATGGCAAGTTTCTCACTTTCGGCGATAGGTTTACGTCAATGGCCTTCGACCGAAAGATTTTATGTGGTGTTCGACGCCAAGTCCTTTTTCACACCACATGAATTGTACTGTAGTACCTTGAAGGTCATTGTCATTATTGGTGATTCCTCTCGCGCCTATTAACAACTTACATCATTGGCTGGTAATCAGGCGATGTCTTTCCATGTTCGACCTAGAACATTTTTTCACATGGATCGACTTGTACTCCGAGTGAAGATTGAACGAGTTTTGAAGACCCCGGATCTAGTTTCATCCATTTGGGCTGTGATATATTTAGGAATATAAAGACATCAAGTGTACATCATTGCCGAACAGATAATCATCCAAGTCAAAGGATGATGAGTCCAAATCACAGTCCGCCACACACACGATTGTATGTCCTATGTACATGAAAATGAATTTATAAAGTTGAGTATGGGAATGCTCGCCTCAGCTAGATCATGAAAAAATGTTGTCAAAATAATGTATTGTATTTTATCTTATTACAGTTCGCCTCCCAGCTTGAAAAAACTTCGGATCCTCATAGTAAAGCATTTCACCCGACATCAAAAAGATTAACAACCTCATGCTTTAGGGGGAAACTATTATAGACATTTTTGGGCACTTCAACCCCAATCATAAATAACCATAAATTGAGGTCTCCTAAGTCCCTAAAAGTGTTGCTTCACTGCCTAAAGGAACAAGGTCAACTGATTACATCATC
>APFE031331805.1:282302-295096 GCA_000404065.3 Pinus taeda | reverse complement strand
TAAACAATGCGAGAGCATAACACATAAAAAACACATATGCACAGAGATTTCCCCTGGATCCCAAAACCAGGACTACCAGCTTGATTTTTCATTATATTCCTTTCAATGTTACAATACATATTTATACATGCAGAAGCATCCAATACCATGGACTAAAAACCATCGTGTCCAAAAAGCATGTGCGAAAATCATGCACAAAACCATAGGTGGGTCCGCCCAACCTAACATAGGGTCCAAAACCAAAATTTTCCGGGGCGCTGCCCCAGACCCCATAAAGTGGGGTTATGAGTACCCCTCGAACCCCCTCTTAACTATGTGGAAAGAATATAACACAACCCAACATAGCATGCGGGCCCAATTAGTGAAGGTGACTTCCTTTCACTAAGCTCCATCATCTTGTTCCATTTTCAACAGAAAAAGTTCACTTTGGTCAGAAATAAATTTTTTATTCTGAAAGTAGAAAAGAATGTTTAGGGGATCAAATTTCTAGGGAAGAGAATGATAGGATTCATGTAAATAAATCCAACCAACAATATCATGGAGGAAAATAGTAATACAGTATGACATTAATGCTCCTTTTAAAGATTGGATTGAACCCCAATTGAAAAGATCAATGCCTGAAAGTGTAACAAAATCAAGTCAACATTTTTCCTCCCATAAATCTATTCATTTGATGGCTATGATGATGCAGAAGATGAGAATAATAGCAATTTCTATGAAGTCCAAGTTAACAAAGTACACCTAGGGTATAGAAATCCTAGAATGAAGAATCTGAAAGTGTTAGCATTCTTTTAGTTATAAAAAGAAGCTTAATGATTAGAATGATGCGTATGAAAATCTTCTCAACATGAAAAAGAAAAAGAAATTGAATCCTTTGAATGATAATGGTATAAATAATTTTCAATATCATCTCAAAACATCTATTCTTGACTCCCAACTAGATACCAATTCTCATCACAAAAGACACTTGAGAAAAAGCATTGGAGATATGACATATGATGATAACTCTACTTCATTAACATACAACGATGATAACATTGCATGGCTATGATTATGGTTGGCAGAGCGACCGATTTACTGCCATTTGATCCAATAGAGGAAGAATTTTGTCTGGGACTACAAAACAATCTCATTCTTCGTAATGTTCTTAACAAGGTTATTGCAGGGGCAATGCAAAAGGTAGGATGAAAATTCTAGCTTTTTGCAGAGAGACTGATTTACTACCAGTTGAGCCAACGGAGGAAGAATTTCGTTTGGGACTATACAACAATATCATTTTTCATAATGTTCTCAACAAGGTTATTCCAGGGGTAATGCCAAAGTTAGGATGCAAATTCTAGCCTTTTTCACATGTTTGAAGGATTTGGTTGGTCCTTTCTTGTCATCAACAAAGGTTGTTATGTTTTTTGTTTGAACTGTTAACATGTTTGTATGTTCAAACATTATAGTTGATGCCTACACTCATAACATGTTTATCTACTTATTTTAGAGTGTCATACACATAAATTATCTAATACTTTTTTTAATCCACAACATTTTTTAATTGATTTTTGCTTGAGGTTATCGCAAGTAGTAAATTCCAAGTCCTATGGTTCCTTTCCTTGATGTGGTAACCCTATAAATGATTAAGTGTTTTGCAAATGTGAGGAAATTCCTTGTTGCAATTGAAGAAATGTAACTTCCAACCTTTGAGGATTCTGATTTGGAGTAGTTATGTGTGGTTACATACATCATAGTATCAAGAGGTTGGTCATGTACAAGTAAGTTTGAAACTTGAAATATTGTGGTGCAATTCAATTTGTACATGTTAGGATTCCAAGAAACTCTCCTAGGTTGTAGCTCGGAGATTCCTGGTAACATATAAATTAAACTATTGTTGCAAGGTTTAATGGAAGGAATGATGGTTTGGTTCAAGCCAGATAACCACTTCTACTCTATTTCACTCCAGACATGCATGAACCCCCTCAAAATAAAGGCTTTATACCACCAATGCTCACAGTTTAGATATTAGGTGAATATGGAGAACAATAACCACACTAGCAGATACACAAGGCCATGTGATGGCCGGCTGCAACTAGTACAAAAACCTGCAAATCTAATCTATTAATGCAAAGATAGGATGACAACTCTCTACATTAGATAGAAAGAAACCTGAGCAACCTATTCCGTGATGCATTCAAGATTCTAACACAGAGATAAGATGACAGTTATCTAGTGCTAAACATCAAGAGATCAAGAACACAACATATCAGGTACAAGCTTAGAATAGAGCAAAATGGATAGTGAGTAGTTAACAACAAAAGAAGCTTGTATTTGTTGAAAATGAAGATGAGATGTTGCAAGTGTCAAAATGTCTATAGTCTCCAGAAGTTGAACCTTACATCAAATGCCAACCTTGATTACATCTTTTGTCTGGATATTTATAAGTTTACATTACTATGGCACCTGGCCATTTAGGTATGGAGGGGTCTTAATTGACCACCAACTACATTTAACTGCCTGATAGAGTCTCTGAACGAGGTTGCTTGTTTCAGTGGGTGAATTCAATCTGTTCAGGTGTTGTGTTGTCCTTTAGGTAGTTGGAGTGCTCGCACTAGTGGAGTCAATGACTGACAAATTCAGTTACAGAGTCGTGTTATATCCTTTTCTCCTCTGGCCATGCTTTATGTTAAATATGGTTGTTGGGGATATTACTGTAACTAATGCTGGCAGAGTTGGTCATCTCTTCTTTGGGAAACAAAATGGTCATAGGACGTGGAATGCATGGGTAGGTGGACGATTTGGGTGAACGAGAAGAATGACCATCGGATCAGGGAAATGAACGGCGGAGTATTCTTGGATTCTGAATTTCTGATTGAAAACTGAAAGAAGGGGAATTTTCAAGGCATCTTACCTCTGTGGATGGAACTTTGAGGATGATGGGTTCAACTGTTGGTTGCTTCTGCTTATTATCTTGTTGTTCTGCAGGGACAACAACTTTATGAGCAGGAGCTTCTTTGACATTATTCATCATAGATCTCAGATCATATTAGTGTTGATCGATAGTTTGTAGAATAGCTTCACCATCCCATTCTTGGCTGATCTGACCATTGAATAATGACTTCTCATAGGTAGCTTTGGTTAAAAAGGGGGCACTTCCCTTGTCTTCCATACCATAGATCACATCATCTTCTTCAAATTGTTCTTCTTCCATGATTGTATTCTGGAAAAGGGTCTTCACCCTTTGGTCTTCATTTGCATCTTTGTTTCTTTGCAAAATCTGTGACTGATCATTTTCTCTTCTATATGGATTTGGGTTTCTAGGAGAAAATGTATTAGGAGCCTGTCCTTTCTCTAAATGTTGCTCAACCTTCAGCTTGGAGATTTCAGAGGCCAATGACTCTATCATCTTGGTCATTTTGTCTATCTTGGGGTCTAAAGATGAAGAATATTCACCCCTCTGTCTCCTTTGATCATCATGTCTTTTGAATTTCTCTACAGCCATGATGTTAGATTCTACTTCCAAGGCTACATCCTGCATCTCAGCCAGAGAAGCACATCTTCTTTTTGTCAATAGCAGGCATAAGTCAGCATCAAAGGAATTGGCATAGGTGAGCTTCACAAAGGTGGTGGTAGGTTTCACTTCGGCTGGGATCTTGTTGTACATGAGGTTGAATCTCTTATTAAAGTCAGATAATGACTCCCCATTTTCCTTTTTTAGGTTGCCAAACTCAGTATGGTAATATAGTAGGTCTTTCTTATCTCCCCAATGCTTTAAAAACACATCATCTAATGCCTCAACGTCCGCTATAGACCTAGGGGTCAGCTCTCTGAACCACTTTCTAGCCTCTCCATCAAGGCTTTGGACAAATACTCTCATCCACACATTATTTTCACTGATATCTAGGTTATCAGCATAGCTATAAAAAAGACTCAAGGTGTTCTCCAGCTGTTACTCCCTCTGTCCCAGAGAACTTAGGCATGTATTTATGATATTCTCCTGTAGGCATGGCATTCAAAGTAATAGACAGGACCAGGGGTCCATACCTAGTAGCTATGATTCTTTCTATTTTTGTGGGTGCTTGTGGCCCTGCCATGACTGGGGTAGATGGAAGGGTACTGGCAGTTTTGATGATAGAAAGCTGAGAAATGAATGACAGGGCTGAAGGAAATTGAAGGACTATAGGGGAGGTTTTCTTTGGGCTAATATTGGAAGGGGAACTTATTAAACAAGGAGCTTTATGAATCTCTGAGAGTATTTCTTCATTGGTAATGCTAGGCTCTATATTTTCAACATGTGCATGCTCAGTTACAAGCCTTTCTTGTAGAGATACATAAGACTATTTAGGCTTACCTGATCCTGATGCTCCCTTTTGTGATGTCTCTCTTTGCATGAAAATCTTTTCAGGGTCAGGCACTGGATCAGCTGGTGATTTCTGAGGATTTCTTTGAGTGTGTCTCACAAACTGAGCCAGAACTGTGAAGTGGAGTCGCCAAAAGGTTAGTCCTTCAGTAGAGTCGCCAGATAGATGATTACAACCAAAAATGTGTCCAAGCTTTGTCTATCATCAAAGCCAGATCTGTGTCGTTCTCCCAAGGAAGCTGAGCTTCAATCTCCTTTCCCCGGCAATGGTGCCAATTATGTTAGGATTCCAAGAAACTCTCCTAGGTTGTAGCTCAGAGATTTCTGGTAGCATATAAATTAAACTATTGTTGCAAGGTTTAATGGAAGGAATGATGGTTTGGTTCAAGCTAGATAACCACTTCTACTCTGTTTCACTCCAAACATGCATGAACACCCTCAGACTACAAGGCTTTAGACCATCAATGCTCACAGTTTAGATATTAGGTGAATATGGAGAACACTAACCACACCAGCAGATACACAAGACCTTGTGATGGCCGTTGCAACTAGTACAGAAACCTGCAAATCTAATCTATTAATGCAAAGAAAGGATGACAATCTCCTGCATTAGATAGAAAGAAACCTGAGCAACCTATTCAGTGATGCATTCAAGATTCTAACACAGAGATAAGATTACAGTTATCTAGTGGTAAACATCAAACGATCAAGAACAGAACATATCAGGTACAAGCTTAGAACAGAGGAAAATGGATAGTGATTAGTTAACAACAAAAGAAGCTTGTATTTGCTGAAAATGAAGATGAGACGCTGCAAGTGACAAAATGCCTACAGTCTCCAGAAGTTGAACCTTACATCAAATGCCAACCTTGATTACATCTTTCTTCTGGATATTTATAAGTTTACATTACTATGGCACTTGGCCATCTAGGTATGGAGGGGTCTTAATTGACCACCAACTACATTTAACAGCCTGATGGGGTCTCTGAATGAGGTTGCTTGTTTCAGTGGGTGAATTCTATCTTTTCAGGTGTTGTGTTGTCCTTTAGGCAGTTGGAGTGCTCGTACCGATGGAGTCCATGACTGATAAATTCAATTACAGAGTCGTGTTGTGTCCTTTTCTCCTTTGTTGCCATGCTTTATGTTAAATATGGTTGTTGGGGATATTACTGTAACTGATGCTGGCATAGTTGGTCATCTCCTTCTTCGGGCAACAGAATGGTCATAGGACATGGAATACATGGGTAGGTGGACGATTTGGGTGAGCGAGAAGAATGATCGTCGGATCGGGGAAATGAATGGTGGAGATGGCTTGGCGGAGGCTGTTGGCCGAGGTGGGAGCGGGGTGTGTTAGGGTCGTTGGATCTTCAACGAACAGATCACATAGTCATCGAGCGATGGAGTTGCACGAGCATTTAACGAGCGAGTGCAGTTTGGTCAAGCGGTAATGGTTTTCATCGCACCGCTTTCGGGTGCTAAGTGGTAAATGCCCAGGGCTGAGCAATTCCACTCAATGATCGACACATAGCAGTGGATGAGATAGAAAAACTGCTCTCATCGCACACTATCACTTGATCAAGTTGACGACGCGATGTATGTGAAGGTCATTTGATCGGGCGGAGATGCATCTGACGGTTAAAATTGGTCGAGCGAGTCACCTTTATCAGGTGTGATGTGAGCCGTTGGATTGGCGGGGGTTGATCAACAGTGCGGATGCGGTGTGATGGGATATGAGCGTGTGAGGCATACGGATAAGGTTTTATGGTTAGTTTAGCTTTTTGCTTAGGGCTGAGGCAAAAGGGAATTTTGTCGGATTTGGAAGGTTCGTTTAGAAAATGGGGAAGGTTAAAGGTAAGAGGGGTGAGGGAAGAAAGGGAAAAGTGACCAGTGTAAGCCCCTTTCGGGACACAACCAAATAGACCAAGCCTCCCTCTGACATTAGAAATTCAGCACTGCATAGCAGAGCTAATAATACAACCCTTCGAAAACATGGCCATGTTCTATAATTTCACCAGACTAGGCTCTAAATATACAAAACTTATCTTGTCCATGGTTTTTGTAGCACTCTATTGTGTTTTACAAGCCATATATGATTCACATGAAAGTAATCAATGTAGACCAAAATCATGCTCACATTCTGAGAAAAATAAATAAATAAATAAAAAATAAATTAACTAATTAAAATAAATAAATAAATAAATAATTGTGCTTCCTTAAGCTTCATAGTTTCCTCATAAACATCCATTGCATACAATTTGAAAGAAAAATAGTTCATGCCATTGCATATTGTACCCAAAATTGTGGCTTTCGTGAAAGAGAAATTTGATCTACAAAATGAACCCAAAACTTCTATATCTTATTGAAAATGGCTTAGCAAAATTTACAATGTTTGGTTTATTGAATAAATTTTTGGAGGAATACTTATATAAGGTTTATCTCACTTTACCTTTAGGTGATTGTTTCAGGAAGGTTCATCAACAAAGGTGGTATATTTTGTTCTAGCCCTGAAATTAAGCCATGATTGGAAGCACACTAGAGGATAGGGCCTTGTGAAATATGGAGTTAATGTGAAGTGTATTGACGTAATAAATCTTCCTATCAAAGGTTCTAGGAAAGCCTATGATTTTATCAATAATTCACCAATGAAGAACAATCATGATCAACTAAAAAAAAGTGATCTTCTTGGAAACATCGATGTAAGTGCTTTGTTAAAGTATGTGAGTATGAAATTTCCTATGGCTCTTTGAGTTGAGTATATAAACAAAGATTTATCCTTGAACTGCAATGGAACAATAAGTAGGCTATGACAATGTCTTATTGTTTACACAACCAGTTCAATTCAATTGAAATTGAAACTATCACTTTAGCTGCAACTATAGTAATTTTTGTAAAATCATTTAACATATTTCTACATATGTCATAAAGTTCTATTGATGTGTATTTCTATAACTGGAAAGTTCACATATGAGTAGCATGGCTAGCTCTATGGTTGCAAGGATTTGATATTCATTTGCAAATATGGTGGTGATTTGTCTTAGGTTGACTGTTCTTTTTTATATGTAACCATTTTAAGTGCTTCCATATTTCAAAACATTTGGCTAAGTCTAAATGAATAGTTATAATTATCAATTGGTATTAATAAAAGACAACTCTATAATGGAATGGAATCCAACTCAATAATACATCATAATGAAAGTATTACCAAAATCCATAAAATACAAATACATAAGCAAGGCATTGTTCACATCTCATTGTTGTCTCTCTCGCTACTCTTGGATTTGGAAATGGGACTTGGATAACGAGCTAAGAAGAAGCCAAAGTCGAGATGAAAGGAATCTTGTCTGGGATTTAGAAACCCTTCTCAAAACTTATTTATCCCTTATATACTTATAAATCCAACTACAATTTGTGATAACCCCCAGATAGGGGTAGGACACACTTGCTCAATCATGACATGATGAAAACACATGAATGTATTTTAGAATCATCTTCCATTTTTGTAACAGGTTGAGAACTTACATGATAATGTTTTGTAACATTATCTATGCTTGCCTTTAACACAAACTAAAATGCATAACCTACACATTGATACCACATCATAATACCAAATATAGGTTTCATTCATACTACATCTATGGACTTCAAGATAACTTTATGAATGGTACTGTTGAGCAAGGATGGGAATGCAGTCCAAGAGAAAACCTAAACAATAACAAAAGTCTAAGTCATAATAATCAAATTGTAGTTTTGTCCTCCCCATGATGTTTTTAGGGCCACCCAAAACCACCCTATCTGCCATTCTACTTGCCTAAAATCAATGTAAACCACATGACATCTCATTTAAAAAAAATTATGGAGTCGCCTATGATTTTGTCAAGGATTATGGACGGTGAAATTGTGTATAGTTTGTTGCTTGTATGTCATTTTATTTGTATGGTAGTCCAAATGGAAAGGATGTAGAGTTCACATTCTAAACGGAGGTGTAGTCCTAACATGAGTGTACATATTAAGTTTGAATCCCTAGGTTGACAGATAATTGATTAATTGGAAATATCTACTGTAGTCATTGGGCATGTGTGGGAACCTATAGAGGGCTCGGATCTTAATGCATCCCTCGTGATTAGTTAGAAAAAAAGGGATTATCTAGAACCATATCTAAACAATGCAACAATACCACTTTGTTTACCAAGTATAATCACCAAGTTATTGTATCACAACAAATCATTCACAGTTGATGGGGCATGATTTGATGAAATAATGTTTGTGATCTGAAATCATAAGGTGTTGTGTAGCTTTGTTTGTCATTTTGATTATGGTTTCCCTATGGATGAAATAGTTTAATATAATAGCTAAGATGAATCCATCTTACTTAAAGTACTGGTATGGCCTAGTTTCCCTTAGGGCAAGCCTTGTCCCAATTTCATCTTTTAAGTGGTCTCTCAGGACTAACAAATCTGATGCAGGAGCATCCAGCTCTGAGGAGGCAGAATGAGGCTGGCAGTCTCAGAGAGAAACAGAACACACAGTCACTACGTATAGCTGGACAGGTGTCAAAGCCTTGTCAGTTATTTTATTTCATTTACTTGTTTTATTTACTTTTTCAGTTTGCTGATAGGATTCGGTTAAATTAGTTCATGCACTGATTCTGTTTTATTTGGGAATTAGAACAGAAACATAGCTGTTAGTTAAATTATTTTTCTTTAAAAGCATTTTATTAGTTATAGACAGTTAGATAAAAACAGTTGCCCAAATCTGTTGGGACAGTTCCACTGAGAAAGAACAGTTAGGTTCTTTGAGCTTAAAAAAAAGCAGGAGTATGATTGTGAGAGGGTCCTCTCTCTGACGAAAGAAACAAGAAAACTACAGTCATTTCCAAATAGATTTTTATGATTGATTTGTTCTTTTAATCATCACTGAAATAGTCTATTTTTCTTGCATCATAGTTTACTGTACAATCAAATCGTTTTTTAATATAAAAGACAGATACCATTCATAAGTGGAGCAGGCGTGACAGTCGACACACTGTCTGATAGAACACATCCAAGGACGCACACACACAGGTCAATAACCGAACGAATGCATAATAGCGGACGCTGACAGTCAATACATCTTCATACACAGGAAACAGAAGTTGGTGCACACGAATAGAAGAATCACAGGTATTCCACAAAAAACCCCTCGATTAATTAACCAGAGAGTAAAGTGCCGTAGCAGAGTAAGTCTAAATACTGTAACATTTCATAAGATTGTATAAACCATTGCATACTGTTCAAAGCTTCTAAAAAGAATCTGCGTAGCATAACAAAACCAAACTAGAACCTAAGAGCAGAACCAAAATTACAAATTTGACATTCGAGCAGCAAGACACAAGTAACAGCATTTGATAAATTGGCACAGCCATAACGCGACTGAGCGTTTCATTATTCAAAACAACCAGTACAAAAAAGGGGGTTTCAAAACCACGACAGCTCAGCTCATCAAATGACTGGGTAATGATATACCAGGAAGGGTTTAGCATAACCAGAGGTCCAAGCCTCAAAATGAAACACCAACTATAAGATTAATTACATTACAAGGCGGAAAAACTAGAAATAAGGAACCAGCGCACAAGTGCAGAGAGCTACTACTTCTAAAGAGGAAAACCCAACAAAAATCTCATCGCTCAGGCGATAACCGTGACCTACAAGAGTCTACAGAATCTCTACAGAACCTCTAAAGACATGTGAATGTGGGAACACTACCCGTTTAATGAAGACGAGCAAATACAGTGAATGCCGAGATAGCCAAGACCACCGAGCCGCGTCTATCAACAGAGCCGAGTCACCTACAGTACAAAGGAACATGAATTAGCATAACGACACAGGTGTATATCAACCACTAACTACAAAACTGAAGAAAATTGAAGCGAAATGTTACCTGGCGTCGAAGGGACAGGGCTGCGAGAACAAGCCACCATGAAAGCCTAAAGAACAGTGGCGGAAAACGTTAGAACCGGAGAAACAAAGGTTGAAACAATTCAAAAGGAACCTGAGCTTACCTTACAGTGAGGCCAAAGCACGTAAACTTGAACGGCGACCTGTAGCAGAACGATTCCAGTGGTTAAATAATAGAGAAAGCCCTTGAATAAATAATAAACCCTACCAATGAACAGAAAGCAATATTGTAACTGTACAGAGCCGAGGGTCTCCTTTGAAAACATTTAAAGCCTACCTCCATAACGTTACAATGCCAGGTTAATCATAACAGAACCAGGTTGAACACCAGAAACCACAGAGAATGAAATCCGCGGAGTAGAGCTGGAGCCGAATAATGGAAAGTGCACAGGATAATGAAAGGGTTGACAAAAGGACGCGGGATGATATAGGAATGAACCGGCGGATGTAGGTTACCAAACGGTAACGCAGGTCACAACCCTAAACCCATATACCGAAACAAGTACCATTGCATTAAAGTCAACATAAAGGTTTGCAGGACGGCCAGTCCTATCAACGGGATATTTCGAGAACGACAGAAGGATACTTTCGAGGAAGGCGGGACGCCATAAAAATCTTTCTGGACTCATTTCCAAGTCAACTCAGCAAGCTAGCTTGATTTCCTTTAGGCAGGCTAGCTTTGAATATTTTTTAATATTGTGGTGATTATTGGTAATTTGCACTAAATAAATCCATTTTCAAAAACCTTTAACAATGATGGCCTTAAAGACAAGTTGTTGTAATTCAAGCAACCAGGTAACATATTTTATTTATGGCGAATATTCCAGTCATCGGAAAATGGATGCATTTATGGGGTTAAACATCTTAGCCAATTGGCATACGCCTTTCATAATGATGGCTTTAAAGACAAGGTGTGGCAATTCAAGCAATTAGGTAGTATATTTTATCAATAATCTATATGATTGTGGTGACTGCCACTTTGTTGTTACAATAAATTCTGAAAATTTGTGAGAGAAAGGGTGCTCTGTGCACACTTAGAAGTGTTATGAGAGGTGAAATTAAACATGTTACTTGATTTCAATGTCTGTATGACAAGGTTAGTCTCATTTAATTTAGTTTTTATGCGTTTGTTTAGTTCTACAATCTTGATGTTGTGGTTTATCTGAGTCACATAATTTGGAGTTTGTGGCTTTTGGTGAGTTGTGGTTGACCTGTAGTAAGTGAATTGTGGTTGCCTCTATAATTTAGTTGTTGTATCCTTCCAAGACAACTACAAAGTAGACTTTCTATCTTTAGCAAACCAGTCGCATCATATTCCATGTTTGTTCACTTTGTGACCTACAACTGCCTAGAGTCGAGGATTGATAAGTAGAAGTATACTAGAAGCTTTGTCAATGTCCTTAAGAAGGTCTTTGTTGGCTAAATACTTCAGGAAGCCTGTTGATGTTGTCCTGATCAGATAAAGTAGGTTGTGGTCATCTGTGTTCGATGGGTTCAGGTTATATTTGGAAATTTTCCATATATGAAACCAAAGGTTCTACATTGTAGGCAATAGCTTCTAAAGTTACATAGTTGTCTTCGATATCTTTTAACGCTTATGAACTTCTTGTATTGATTTTAAGTAAGTTGTACTAGGATGGCTTGAATTGTGGATTGCATTACTTTTCTATCTGGTTCAAATTTTATGGTAATTTACATTTTGTGACTGATTCTTATTTATTTTTTATTAGTTTCCTATTTTCTATATGGTTCAAATTTTATGGTAATTTACATTTTGTGATTGATTCTTATTTATTTTTTATTAGTTTCTTATTTAGATTTAGTAATAAGTAAGACTTAGTTACAGTTGTGAAGTCATGATATTTCCTTGCTCATGTTCATTTGATCAATTTAATGTTAAATTACGATGTCATTCAAGGAAAACTTCATAGATTAATTATGGGCCAATTGAACTTTTTAAAGTACACGAAGTTAAAATTTCTAGATGTATTCATTATATGATTGTGGTATTTTTGGTAATTATGCTAGAATTTAGATCAGATGCATCAAGTTTCTTATTGGTTCGCTATTTAGCTATTTAACTGCATATTTTACTATCATTCATATTACTCTGGGTATAACCAAACGCTCCAACAACAAATTTCTATCAGCAAGTAAGCAACCACTGAAATAGAAGATTGTTCTTCCTAATCCAACATTTTTTGTGCTTTTCTTGTGAACATTAGCCTCATTCCTTAAGTAGTGTCAACGAGACTAGTAGAATCTTGCAAGAGAACCCATTGTGTGGTCTAGGGAACAAGCCATTAGCCTTGGACAAAGATCGATCTCAATCTTTATATAATATTTATTTTATTAGAAATAAGAGTTTTCATGTTTAGTGATTTAGTTTTTCAAAATAATCAAGTCCCAAATTTGTTCTTCTTTCGATGGACCTTTGCACCTTTAGGAGCAATTACTAGTATTATTATAATCTAAACAGAGATTCAACTCAATGTCTTTTAATATAATCACTATTACTG
>APFE031331805.1:255854-274022 GCA_000404065.3 Pinus taeda | reverse complement strand
AAGTGGAGAGCAAGAGGGAGTCACAAGGGAGATGGAGAGAGAGTGTGTATATTTAGGGGTGAAATTAAGAGACAAAGAAGGAGAGAAGGGGGAGAGAAGGAGAGAGGAGGAGAGATAGAGGGATATAGTAACATAGTTGGAGAGAGAGAGAGAGAGAGAGTGATGGGGCGAGATAAAGGACTGGAGGGTAAAGAGAGAGAGAGAGAGAGAGAGATGGGGGAAGAGAGAGGAAGGTAGGAAAAAAGGGAGAGAGAGGAAGGATGGGAGAGAGAGGAAGGATGAGAGAGAGAAATTGAGAGACAGGAGTAGAGTGATGGGGGATGTAATAGCCCTGGTGAAAATTCCATATAATAAAAGTTAGAAACAATAACCACTATTGGTGGGACACATATTCTATGATAAATGTTGGATAAGACATCCTAGGGGGTGTTCATTTGGTTGTTTATGGCTAAGAAAATTAACAAAGGAAATGGATAAGGCTTTGGAAAGGAAAAATGGAATTTTTGGCACAATTATTTATGAAAATAATGGAAATTAGGAAAAAAATAAGGTGAAAAGTCATAGGTTGCATGTGAAGAGGAAAATGAAGGAAAATAATGGAAAATGAAGAAAATAAAGGCCTCATTCATAAAAAGACTTATGAGGATCAGTTGGTAACATTTTTTCAGTTCAGTGTTGGAGCTCTCTCCAACTCTTGGACACTTAGAGTTTTCTTGGAGTACTTTGGCATTGGAGCAAGAAAGGTAAAGAAGGCAAGACGAAGCAAAGATGAAGTAGGGAAAGGTAGGATCAAGCAGCTACAACAGGCTTCATTGCAGATATCGACTTGCATGTGTATTTTCCTTTCTAGATTTGACATACATGGGATTACATGTGTTTCTTTTCTACCATGGCATGGGTTTTGCTAGGTGTGACAGTATTTTCAGCCTAGCCTTGCCATTTCCTGATAGCTTTGATGATATGGGTTCTCTCATTCAGTTTATGTGGGATGACCTTATCGGATTCAAAGTTGAGTGGGGTGGATCGTCGAATTGAAAAAAAACATGGTCTAGTGGTCCCTAAACCAAACTATTGATCACGAAGCCACTGGCCTAGTAACCCCTGAACTGGATTGTGGTTGCGGTAAAGCCAGATTCTGTGCCTTGGTGGGCCTAGGAATCCTTGTCGATGAATGTTTGGATATACGGTAAAGCCAAGAGGTGGATTTTCTCTCTGTTCGACCTAGTGGTTCCGAGATGGGATGCATGGTAAAGTTTGGAGAGTATGTCTCGGTGTAGGGCCTAGTGATCCCTAGATCAGACTATGGATTGTGGTAAAGCCTAAGAGACTAGGAGGCACTTGAATTCCTCACGGTGTAGGCCAAGAACTCCGGTGCCATCCATGTTGATTGGTGTTTTTGATGTGTTCTATGAGTCCCACAATCATGATTGGAATATGGCACGGGGGTGATTGGTTGAAGAGAGACTTGGCTCAACCAATCTATGGTCGGGTGGAACGTGGTAGTCTTATCTCCAATTGGTGCATTACGTTCATTAATGAGAAAATTCATTCCCTTGATTTCCATGTGTAAATATATTGATGTATATGTGGATTTTGATGGATGATATGTGTATGGTGATTATGTTCCTATTATGCTCGTTATATTTATATTTTATGACAATAACTATGTATGGCTCTCAGCATGTTTTTACTTGTACATGAATGGATAATGTGTCTATGACCTAATAGATGATAATGCAGCAAACGACATGAGGAAACAATGGTTCATAGTGATTCTCAGATAAGTATGAGATTCCTACACCTAATTATGTTTTTTACACCTATAGGTTACATGTTGATGATATGTTTGACAAAATGCCTCTCATGGCTAGTAGGGGTTTCGTTATGGTCTTCCATCTTATTGATTTTGCTTCATTGTTTCCCTACAATTTTACTGATTCTAAGCTATCACTCCATTTTTGGCAGTGACCTGGGTTGTGGGCCTAAAAAAGTGGCTTAAATCTTGGGGTCACTAGCACAAAACTGCAAAATTTGGTCTATGGTTGCTGGCAGGCAAGCCTGTGAGAGTGAATTTGGGTTTCTGGTCACTCCCTTTCCCATATAATGAGAGTGATTGTGGCCTAAGAGATTAGTGGGACCTAGGATCACGTTGTCTGAGTGGCTAACATGTCTCCTGAGGATTCTGAAGCTGATGTTGGATGACTGTGTGTAACATTTCTGCCGATTCCACTTCCTCAAGGTCACATAGGAGGTCGAATCTGATCATAATAGTCTCTTGTTTCATGTTTAACTCGTTTGGCATGGTTACTTGGGTGGATGTGGGAGGAAGGTGTTACAGAGTGGTATCAGATCATGGTTCAACTCTCAGACTGAATGGGTGGCATGTGTTGGTAATGCATGCATGTTAGTTACATGTGTATCTTTGACACTTGCATTTCATGTGCTTGTTACATTTGCTTGATGATTGATTATGGTTGTAGTAATGTTTCCATGGAAGATTGGATATGATTTTGGTGGAATGCATTTGTCATGAGTATATGACCGGTTGTATATGGTTATATGTCACTTACATGTTGATTTTATGTCACTTACTTACATCCTTGTATGTTAGGTTACATTCTTGAATGTTTTGATTACATGTATCAATATTGTAGGTTGATTACAAGAATTGATCATTTATGTTTGACTACATGTGTTTATGCATATGTGTAGTTGGTTAAGAATTTCTATACATATTGTTGGTTGCATGTGGAAATGTGTACAATGGATTAGTGGTTGTTGTCATGCATGAGGTCATAGCATGCATTATTGATATGCCCTTGCATCGATGACTAGACCCTAACTAAAATGATGTTTATGTGTTGATACATTTATTTGTGCATGTTTATATGTTGTTATGATTATGTTATACATGTATCACGTTGATTTGGTGATTTTGCAGACAAGGTATTTGTTATGCAACCAGCTCACAAAATACAAGAAAAGATAGATAAACACCTTCAAAATCAGCCTCTTCGAGGGGGAAACCTCCTTTACATTACACAAATGAACAATTCTTGGATGATTCAAATGACACAACCTCCTTTCTATATATAGGATTCTAAGGGGTCACAATATAATCAGAGATGGCATAACAATAATAATGTAAGGGCACCACAATAACAATAGTGGGCTTCTGTGGGGCAATAAGGGGGATACATTAATAACAATGAGGCAATAATGGGCTTCTATGGGGCACAATAATAACAATAAGGGTGCTACACTAATAACAATGAGGGAATACAATAGTATTATAAGGACCTAATAGTATCCTCCCCAATCTATACTAAGGCACGTTGGTTTATTATGATTTGGTTTATCTGACATATTATGCATTGCAGGAAGAAATATCAAATGGCTAGTAAGATGGTTGAATACAAAGACTCTCCCTACAAATCCAAAGGGAGG
Organism: Pinus taeda; assembly: GCA_000404065.3. Lineage (NCBI taxonomy): Eukaryota > Viridiplantae > Streptophyta > Pinopsida > Pinales > Pinaceae > Pinus > Pinus taeda. The sequence goes on along the minus strand of APFE031331805.1, from coordinate 270,575 downwards.
TATGATGTTGGGAACTCTTCTGATTTGGCAGTTACATTGAGAAGTTTGAAGGAATAGATAAGGAGTTGTAAGGCAGATAATGAACGGATCATACAGGCACAAGAAAAGAAAGAAGAGGTTAATGCTATACTTCTTCAGAGTTTGTCATACTTGCAGCAACAAGGGCCCCTTAAGATCAACTATGGACATGGGGATGGCACTAATGGGGCATATGGAAGTAGGTCTTCTGGTAGACACAAGTCAGATAGATCTGATACAGTGAGAGATGGTAGGTTTTTGGGCACTCCAGATAGGAGGGACAATGAGTATAGGTACTATTCCAGTTCTAGTTCTAACAAACATTATGATCGTCATCACTATCATCCTTATAGAAGGCATGATAGGGGATACTTACCATATGAATTTAAGAAAGAAAAACCACCTACTTTTGACAGAGATGTGAAGAATCCAGAAGAGGCAAAGGCTTGGATACTTGGGATGAACAAATTCTCTGAGTTGCATGAGTACATAGATAACATGAAGGCCATAATAATTATCTTCATCTTAAAAGGTAAAGCAAACATCTGGTGGGAAGATGTTAATCGAGTCAGAGACATCAAGACAGATGATTTCAGTTGGATGAAGTTCAAGAGGATTTTGAGGAAGAAGTACTTGTCATAGAGGCACTACAATAGTAAAGCTAAAGGATTCTATGAGCTAAAGATGGGATCAATGACAGATGAAGATTACATGACCAAGTTTTTGGATCTATTAAGGTATGTACCGTATCTTACTAATGAGAAGGCTAAAGTTTTGAGATTTGTCAGTGGTTTTCCATTAGCATCGGTCACTTGAGTAAGTCATTGGGAAATTGAAGCATTTCTATGAAAAATCAAAACGTAAGAATAAATCTCAACATGGATCGAAGGGAAAGAAAAAGGTAAAGGTAAATGGCAGCCTAAGAGAACAAGGCCTCAGAATGCAGATGGAAAGGAAAATATGGCACCGAAAAAGAAGTTTAATGCAACTATACAGGAACATAGGTCACAATAGAAACAACATAGAGGTGAGGGCACTGGTTGGTTGGAGTGTTGGACATGTGGTGAGGATCACCTTAGGAGAGATTATCTGCAACATCAGGGTGGTAGGCCTCAGATATATAGTGCACAGGAGGCGCAAACTGTTGGGGATGTTGGGAAGAGCATTCCTCGTATCTATGTAGCAGTGGACAACAGGCAGGTAGAACACCAAGAATCTATCATTGAGATGGACGGTAAGCTTTGTGATCAAGTTATTTCTATTTTTATTAACCCTGTATCTAATTATAGCTATGTTAGTCCTGACTTGGTGGATAAATGTGGTTTAAGGAATTGCATGTAAAGTCTTGGTTAGTGCAGTTGGCTACAAGTGCAAAGAAGTGAGTTCATCATTCGGTAAGAGCTTATGCATTTGATTTGAATGGTATGTGTTAAAATTGGAAAGTAGGGCCAAACTCCATGTGGGTCATCTTATTTATGGTAGCTGATATTTTTCTTGGATCCCTCTCATTGAGAGGTGTAGGAATGATCTAAAGATCATCCTATTCCGATAAGTATTTATGAAGATATGAATTTATTTTGATTATGGACAAATTATCAAGTCAGCCAGCAACTTATGTAGGCTCAGAAGCCCAACAGTCATGTCTATTCAACCTCTACATTTAGTATAAATAGAAGAGGACTTGAAGTCATTTTTCACACACACACTCACTCTTGTGATCTCACTTCATCTTGTTTTTGGTTTGATGAAGATGAGAGCTAGAGGGAGTGCCCTAGGGTATATGATGCCCTAGATAACATGCCCTAGATCTAAATGCAGTCATGGGAGAATAAGATCTACGTTGCTCAAAAAGCCGGAAAAGCTGGAAAAGCCAGAAAAAAGTCGGAACTACCAGAAAAGTCAGAACTGTCGGAATTGCCGAAAAGTCGGAAATGCCAGAACTGTCGGAAAAGTCAGAACTGCCGAAAAAGCCGGAAAAGTTGGAAAAGTCAGAACTACCGGAAAAGCCAGAACTACTGGAACTGCTAGAAAAGCTGGAAAAGTCGGAACTACTGGAACTGCCGGAAAATTCGGAAAAGCCAAAATTGCCAGAAAATCTGAAAAAACTGGAACTGCCAGAAAAGCCGGAAAAGTTGGAAATGCCAGAAATGCCAGAAAAGCTGAAAAGGCTGAAAGTGCCAGAAAAGCCGGAAAAGCCGGAACACCTAGAAAATCCAGAACTGCCGGAAAAGCTGAAACTGCCAGGACTGCTGGAATTGCCGGGAACAACCAAAACTGCCAGGAACAGCTGGAACTTCCGGTAACAGACGGAACTACCAGAACTGTCGGGAATTGCCGAAACAGCCGAAGCATTTGTCTCCAAAGGAGAGCATCATGCAAGGGACAACTAACTAACATTGGGACAGTGGTATGGTACTTAGTAGCAAATACACCAAGCATGCAATGTTATAGCTAGCATGCAAGGGACAACTAGCATGCAACAACAAGCATGCTATGGACAACAAGCATGCTAGGGACAACAGGCAAGCAAGGGACAACAAGCAAGCAAGGTGCAACCAACACATAGGTCAAGATGGAAACATGGTGCAGTAATGGCACATAATGCAATACAGTGATGGGTATAGTCATGATTAATGAAGTGTGATGAGATGTAGCATAGTGATGATGGGTGCAGCATGGTGCAGCGTGGTGAGGTGCAACATGATGGCGAAATGCAACACAACAATAAGTAAAGGAGTCACCTTAGAGAATTAGTTGAAGCAGCATGTCTTCAACTGATCTCGTGTATCATCTTCTTAGAGATGATCTATGCTCTTATCTAGATAAGTCAAAGTGTTGACTTCTGTTGTAACTGTACTATCTCTCTCTCTCTTTGTTGAACTATTGAAGAACATATAAGAAGAATTGATCAAGGGCTCCCCACATTGGGGTTTGTCCCTGGCTAGCGCCACATCTTGTGTCCTGTTTTCTTGGCTTATCTTCTATGATTTATATTTATGTTCTATCTGCAGTTTAGTTTAATGCTGATGTGATTGCTAATTTGGAAAAGATATTGAGCTAACTGTGAAAATTGAAATGAATTTCTCTAGCATAAAACATACCTAAAACAGTATGCCTACCGCAGCACATCTAAATGTACTACCATTGGAATCATACAGTATGTTGTTGGGCATGGATTGGTTGTATCTTCAGAGAACCAAGGTAGACTCCTATGATAAATATATTGAGTGTGTTGATGACAATGGGGAACCAAGAGTCTTGCAAGGTAAGAAGAAAGCCACATCAGTTAGGATGGTGACAGTTATGCAAGAAAAGTGCATCCATAGGAAAGGGTGTACGTTATTTGCAACACACATTTCTAGTGAAAAGGGTATGGAGGTTGAGGATGCAGATGTGTTGAGTAGGTACCCAGTTTGGCAACAGTTCAAGGATGTATTTCCTGAGGACATTACAGAGTTTCCACCTCACAGGGAGGTAAAATTTTCTATTGAGTTAGTGTCAGGCGCAGATCCAACATCAAAAGCACCTTACAGGATGATCACACCTAAGTTGGTTGAGCTGAAGTTGCAGTTGAAGGAAATTTTGGAAAAGGGATACATTAGGCCAAGTGTATCACCTTGGGGCACACTAGTATTTTTCATGAAGAAAAAATATGGTACCCTTGGATTATTCATTGACTAGAGGTAGATGAACAAAGTAACCATCAAGAACAGGTACCCTTTGTTGAGGATTGATGACTTGTTTGATCAGCTGAAGGGAGTAGCAATAATCTCGAAGATTGACTTGAGATCCAGATACCATCAAGTGCTCATAAAAGAAGAGGACATTTACAAGACTGTGTTTCGAACTAGGTATGGGAATTATGAGTTTTTTTTTGTTCCATGTGGCTTAACTAATGCTCCAACTATATTTATGTGTTTGATGAATAGTGTGTTGCATCCATATTTGGATAAGTTTGTTATTGTGTTCATAAATGATATACTGGTATATTCTAAAAATGAGGAAGAGCATGTTGAGCATTTAGTAGTAGTGTTGAGGTTGTTGAGAGAGAATCAATTATATGCTAAGCTCAACAAGTGTAGTTTCTTTCAGACTAAGGTACATTACTTGAGGCATGTTGTCTCCAAGGAGGGAATTACAATAAATCCAAAGAAGATAAGATCCATCATGGAATGGTTAGCTCCTAAGAGTGTGGATGAGGTGAGATCTTTAATGGGTTTGGGCAAGCTATTATCGGAGGTTCATCAAGAACTTCTCACAGATTTCTTATCCTCTCACATCATTGTAGAGGAAAGGTAAGGAGTTCCAATGGACAGAGGAGTGTGAGGCTAGCTTGAGCAACTTAAGCAGTTGTTGACACATGCAACAATGCTACAGATTGCAGATCCGAATAAATAATTTGTGGTATGCCTAGATGCTTGCAAGAGAGGGCTTGGTGGAGTCCTTATGCATGATGGACAAATGGTATGCTATGAATCCTGAAAACTAAACAAGCACAAGTAGAAATACCCAACATATGATCTTGAGTTAGTAGCTATCATACATGCATTGAAGATGTGGAGACATTATCTTCTTGGTAGGAGGTTTGTACTTATGAGTGATCACATTGGGTTGAGATATTTGTTTGACCAGTCGAATCTGAATGCTAGGTAGGCTAGATGGCTAGCCACGATCAACGAGTTTCATTTCGAGATCAGGTGCATCAAAGGTAAAGAGAATAGGGTGGCAGATGCTCTCAGTAAACAAGTACATGTGCATCACTTGGCATCAATGAGTTCCTATGGGGACATACTTAAAGGATAGGATCCTGCAGGTAGGTTAATGGGATGTTAGTTATATGGAGATTATGCACAGGTTGCAGCAAGGTACTGGTATAGGTGAAGGTGAATAGGGTATGGATTATTTTCTTATAGCAGATGGATTGGTCAAGTTCTGAGATAGGATATATGTACGGAATAACAGTGAACTCAAGAAGGTGATCTTGAGGGAGTTTGATGTGAAACCTTATTTAGGTCACCTAGGTTATCCGAAGACATTGACGACATAGAGTTGGCCTTTCGCACAACTTATCATCCGCAGACAGATGGATAGGCAGAGAGGATCAACAGGATATTGGAGGGCATGTTGAGGATGTATGTGATGCATCAGCAACGGAAGTGGGAAAAGTATCTCCCTTTGGCATAGTTCGCATACAACAATGGTTATCATGAGTCATTAAGGATGAGTCCTTTTGAGGCATTATATGGGTGAAGTTGTAACGCTCCTATTAGTTGGAGTGGTCTAGTTAGCAAGGTATTGATTGGACCAGATATGTTGCCAGACATGGAACATGAAATGTAGGTAATCAAGAAGAATCTAAAGGAAACATAGGATAGGTAGAAGAGTTATGAAGATAGGAATAGGTTGTTCAAGGAGTTTAAGGTTGGGGAACATGTGTATTTGTGCATCGAACTAAAGAAGAGTTCCTTGCAGATTGGATCATGTGCCAAGCTGGCACCACGGTTTTGTGGACCCTTCAATATCATTGAGAGGATTGTGCTAATAACCTATGAAATTGCACTGCCTCCAACAATGAAATTCCATGATGTTTTTCATGTATATTTGCTTAAGGATTATGTTAAGGAATCTTCAGTGGTTCAACATCGAAGTGATCATCAAATGTTCATTGATCGATGAGGTCTTAAACTTTATCAGCTTCGCCAATTCCGTTGTCAGCATTCAGTTTCTGGTGTCTTCAACTTCGACAGTGATGTTTATGGTTCAGGTTGTTCAGCGATGCTAATGGTTTTCATGGTGTTCGAAGGATAGGGTTTTGTACCTGGTTACGACATGTGATTGTTATCAGTTCCATCGGGGTTTGGTTGCCAACTCATGTTCTTCGTCAATTTCAACAGGGTTTGCTTGTCAATTTTGGTCCCTGGTTATCGTCATGTGGGTTTGAATGTCACTTTATGACAATTTGTTGTAAATGGGTTTTTTGATTTAAAGACTAAAACCTAAACCTAAGTCTTAGCCCTAAAACGCTATGGTACAAAACAAATGAAAACCCTAAACCCTAACCTATACCTAAACCATACATTAAAAATAAAAGCATTAACCCTAACCTATGAAACCCATTCGGGCCATGTTATATTACAAACCATATAATAAACTCATTAAAAAACATTACAAAACTCATATTACAGTCCTCTAACCGCAATGGTTAGTCGTGTTGGAACCGCGGGCTCATGTGAGCAGTTAGGAGGTTACAATTAAACCGCGGGTCCCTAACCGCTGGTCATAACCACATCGGGACCGCAGTGTGTGAATACCAAGCAGTCATCGTTGTGTATACTGCGTAGAGATATCAACTGTAATCGCGGCTGTTGTCATGTGAGCAGTGGAGATAGTTGCCACAGTGTCAAAATCGTCGGGTTAAACACAACACCGAAACAGTCATCGGAACCTTGGCATATGAATGCAGTGCAATTAACCGTGCAGCTAGCAAAACCACCGGAGCCATAATCACGAGTTATCAACCTGTTCACATGTGCTGTCAGCACCTCCACCCGGTTAGCTAACTACTAATAGTCCTTGAGCTATAATAAGGTTGCAAAGTTGGTTTTGTATGATTTTTTGATTCAAATGTTGTTATTTAATTACACCTAAGACCTAATGACATTAAAGCTTAACCATAAACCCTAATTTAACCCCAAAAGTCAGCTAATGCATTCCTAAACTTGGCATGAAGAAGTTCGAATGCATTTGCAGGGTTATAAAGGCAGTTTGGTGCTTTGAAGAGAGGGATGAGTGGTTTTGATGTTTTGTGTGCAGATTCTGGAGGTTATATGTAGTTTTTGTTTTCAGTGTAACAGGAGCATCGGGAGTCAGAATTGGGAACAGTGAAAGGCGTTGGAAAGCTATTTTAGAGATATTTCTTATGACAGTGACCAGAAGCACCTGTGTTCACAATCAGTCTAGTTAATTTGTTGTGTTATCGAACTCCTTGGAATCAATCTTAATAAAGTGGTCACCCATCTTGAAAGCGGACCTAGAGACGTAGTCCATTAGGGACGAACTCCATAATCAATCTTGCTATCTGGTATCACTGTGTTTTTTATGTTTTTCACTTCTGTTTGCATATTTATTATGTTTCAATTCTATTGTCAATTCATTCCTTTTCAAGTAGTTCTCACGGTTAAAACACTTTAAGTTAACATTCAGTTCACCCATGGCAATAATCAATTCTACTTCAATTTAACATATAATCATTTCGGATCATATAATTTGGTATCAAAGTAGGTTGCGTTTATAGAATTTGTCAGTGAAATTTAACTAGGTCAAAGTCACAATGTGGAGAAGGAATCCTCGAGAAGATTGATCTAGAGATTGGAAAGCGAAGAGTCGCTCATAAGTTGACCATGATAGGATCTGATGCAGGTGAAAATCCTGAAACTAAGATGAGTGAGTAACAATTTTAGCAAGAATTCTTGAGTATGCAGCAGATGTTGGGATAACTATACGAAGATAAGAAGGCGAGAGATGTAGCTTCTTCTTCAAAGAAATCGAAGAAGGACAAAGGTAAAGGCAAGGTTGATTAACCTCATTCACCTCCATCATCTCCATCACCATCTTCTTCTTCTTCTTCTTCTTCCAGTTCAGAATTTGTAACAGAAAAGAAACCTAAGAAAACAACTCTTTTGAAACTTGATGTAAAATTTGAGTTACCTATGTATGATGGCAAATTGAATCCTGAAAAGCTAGATAACTAGATTAAGCAGTTAGAAGTGTATTTTCGTATTCAGAAAATTTCTAACGATAAAACGAAAATTCAATTAGCTACACTTAGAATGGGGGGAACAACTTTAATCTGGTGGGAAAGTAAAACTCAGATAGATGTAAAGCAGAAAGGTAAAGTCATCTCTTCATGGTCTAAATTTTCCAAATCTCTTAGGAAACAATTCTATCCTTTAGGATACATGTAGCAAGTTGTTCTTGATTGGCAACATTTGAGGCAAGGTAAAGGGCAAAGTGTTCAGGAGTTCAGAAAAAAAGCATTGGTACTTGGTATTTCATTGGATACACGTGAAACCTTATTAAAATACATCGGCAGTTTACATTCATATTTGCAGCATACATTATTGATGTTTAATCTTGATGATTTTGATGAAGTGTGTGTTCAAGTCATACATATTTAATCAAGTGGCAGACCATTCAAGTTCTCACCACAATCATTCAAAGAGTTTGAAATCAAGGATTCTAATGACAGTAAAGGGAAGAATAATTCAAAGAGAAAGAAATCAATGACAACTCAGAAGGAAAGACCTACTTGTTCTCATTGCCAAAGAATTAGTCATGATGAATCTAGGTGTTGGAAACTTCTTCCAAAACTTAAGCCCAAAAAGTTCCTTAAGGAGAAGGATGAAAAGAAGGCAGTTGCGGCAATCTAGCAAGATCTAGGTTCCAGTTCAGGTGATGAAAGGAGCATAATTGCCATAGTTTCAACAGGTAAAACTTTTGATTAAAGAGTTGAATTATTTAACATAAGGATAACTTCTAAGCACACAAAGGTAAATACAATGTTTGACAGTGGATCACAGGCCAATTTAATATCTGAATATTTAGTGAAGAACTTGGGTTTGGAGACACGGAATCATCCAAGACCTTACCCATTAGGATGGCTAAATAAATCAACTTAGATAAAAGTCACAAAACAATGTCGATTAATATTTTCCATTACAGCTAATTACATTGATGAAGTGGAATTAGATGTGGTTCAAGTAGACATATGTGGAGTTGTCTTAGGGAGTCCTTATCTTTATGATCATGATGTAGTGTTTTATAGGAAAGAGCATAAATATCACCTTAAGAAAGATGGGGTTGAATTTATTGTTAGAGCACATCAAAGTAAAAATCACTTGAATTTAGTTGTTTCTAATCAGATGAAGCGATTAATAAGTTCAAATAAGAAATTTGTAATGATGTGTGTAAAGGAACAACATAAGAATCAACATGATGTTTATTCAAGTTATGAGTCCCAGTTTAAATATAGTTTGATCGAAGAGGTAGAGACTTTTTCAGTTCTATTTAAAGAAACTAAACATCTTACTCATAAGCAGGGAATACAACATGAATTATAGTTGATGCCTAAAGCTCCTCTTCCTAATGTCAGAATGAATCAATTCAGCCAAGTTTGGAATTTATCAATTACGGGGATGCATGTTAGTATTGGGTAAAGTCAGTGTTAAATTTCTCTTGTATTGTGTCACCATTTCATGTTTCAAACTGTTTGGAAGCCTCTTTTCAAGTAGAGAGCAATCCTATTTGTTTTCATATCAAAGCCTTTTCTAAAGCAGTGTCAAAGTATTCAATACATCTAAGGAAAACTTATGCATCCGGAGAAAGTGCTAATAAATGGAAACATCATTTAATAAATGAAGAAACAGTGATTCAAACAAATCAATAGCCACTTCAATACCTTCAAAATCAAACTAAGTTGCAGCAGTTTTTACATTACAGTTTGATGGGTTTATTACAACAAGTTCACTTAGTAATCAAGAATCATGAAAGTATCTCAAGTCAAGTAGTTGATATGATGTCAAGAAAATCTTTGAATGTCTTTGTCATTCTGCAAAATAGATTGTTAATACATGTCAATAGTATCAAAAAATATCTCGTAGAGACTGTTTTTAAAGATGTTTATGAATCACTAATTCATGTTATTTCGTGGAAAGAAGTCAATTGCCATGTTCATAACATGTTGTTTGACCATCTTCGCAATTTGTGCATACTGCATATGGATGGAACAATTCACAGACTCAAAATGTGCCATGATCAGCATCATCAGGGTCATCACTTTCAGGTGGTTGATCAAATGTATTGGTACATCCTTCGGGCAAGGTGGAGAGTGAGGGAGCTCTACCCTCATTTACTATCTATTTAAGTCAAACTTTTGTGGTCGAAAAGATTTCAAGTGGAGAGGATTGATCTAGGAGGATCTTGTCAGTCCAGCATGAGTGGAGTCTTCAATGGTTCAACATCGAAGTGATCATCAAATGATTATTGGTCGATGAGGTCTTGAACTTTATCAGCTTTGCCAGTTTTGTTGTCAGCATTCAATGTTCAGTGTCTTCAGCTTCAACAGTGATGTTTATGGTTCAAGTTGTTTAGTGATGTCAATGGTTTTCATGGTGTTCGAAGGATAGGGTTTTGTACTTGTTTTTCAACATGTGATTGTTGTGATTTTCGTCAGGGTTTGGTTGTCGACTCATGTTCGTTGTTAGTTCTGATAGGGTTTGCTTGTCAATTTTGGTCCAAAGTTATCGCCATGTGTATTTGAATGTCACTTTGTGACAATTAGTTGTAAATAGGTTTTTTGATGTAAAGACTAAAACCTAAACCTAATTCCTAGCCCTAAAAATATATGGTACAAAACACATGCAAACCCTAAACCTTAACCTATACCTAAACCATACATTAAAAATAAAAGCATTAACCCTAACCTACAAAACCCATTTGTGCCATGTTATATTACAAACCGTATAATAAACACATTACAAAACTCATATTACAGTCCCCTAACCATAATAGTTAGTCGCATCGGAACCGCGGGCTCATGTGAACAGTTAAGAGGTTATAGTTAAACTACGGGTCCCTAACCATTGGTCATAACTACAGTGAGGCCATAGTGTGTGAACACCGAGAAGTCACTATCGTGTAGACTGCGTGGAGATATCAACCGTAACTGTGACTTTTGTCATGTGAGCGGTGGAGATAGCCGCCACAGTGTCGGAACCGTCGGGTTAAACACAACGCCGAAACAGTCATCAGTACCTTGGCATGTGAACGCAGTGTATTTGACTGCACGGTCAGCAGGGAATTCAACAGAACCGCCGGTTATCAACCTATTCACATTCAATGTCAGCACCTCCACCCGGTTAGATAACCACTAACAGTCCTTGGGCTATAATAAGGTTGCAAAGTGGGTTTTGTATGATTTTTTGATTCAAATGTTGTTATTTAATTACACCTAAGACCTAATCACATTAAAGCTTAACCATAAACTCTAATTTAACCCTAAAATTCATCTAGTGCATTCCTAAACTTGGCATGAAGAAGTTCGAATGCATTTGTAGGGTTATAAAGGCAGTTTGGTGCTTTGAAGAGAGGGATGAGTTTTGTGTGCAGATTCTAGAGGTTATAAGCAGTTTTTGTTTTTAGTGTAACAGGAGCATCGGGAGTTGGAATTGGGAACTGTGATAGGCGTTGGAAAGCTATTTTAGAGAGCTTTCTTATGACAGTGACCAGAAGTGCCCATGTGCACAATCAGTCTGGTTAATTTTCTGTTTAATCGACCTCCTCGGATTGAATCCTAATAAAGTGGTTGCCCATCTTGAAAGCAAACCCGGAGACGTAGTCCATCAGGGACGAACTCCGTAATCAATCTTGTTGTCTGGTATCGCTATTTTTTTGTTGTTTTTAACTTATGTTTGCATCTTTCTTATGTTTCAATTCTGTCATCAATTCATTCCTTTTCAAGCAGTTCTCACGATTAAAACACTTTAGGTTAACATTCAGTTCACCAATGGAAATAATCAATTCTAATTCAGTTTAACATATGATCATTTCAGATCATATAATTTGGTATCAAAGCAGGTTGCGTTTGTAGAATTTGTTAGTGAATGTTAACCAGGTCAAATTCGCAACGTGGAGAAGGAATCCTTGAGGAGATTGATCCAGAGATTGGAAAGCGAAGAGTCGCTCATAAGTCGACCATGAGCTATGTTATTTGATATATATTTTTGGTGATGTTGCTATATGTACATATGTATATGGATGTAAACACTGTCATGAGCTATGTTATAAATCTCTAGTATGAGGTATGTTGTCATGATGTTTTGTTTTGAGCAGATATTTCATTGTCAATATTGCATCGAGCTATGTTATAAATCTCCATGAGAAGTATATCTTCCTTCAGTAGGTTGTTGAGCTATATGTGTGATTGAACATCGAGGATGGTGCCCCCAAAAGGAAGGGTTTTAACAGCTCTAGTGAAAATTTCATGTAATAAAAGTTAAAAACGATAACCACAGTTGATGGGACACTTATTGCAAGTTGGATGTTGGGCAAGACATCCCAGGGGGTGTTCATTTGGTTGTTTATGGCTAAGGAAATTGACAAAGGCAATGGCTAAAGCTTTGGAAAGGAAAAATGACATTTTTGGCACAATTATTTATGAAAATAATGGAAATTAGGAGAAAAATGGGGTGAAAGGTCACGGGTTTCATGTGAGGAGGAAAATGAAAGAAAATAATGGAAAATGAAGAAAATAGAGGCCTCATTCATAAAAAGGTTTCTGAAGATCAGTTGGTAACCTTTTGTCAGTTCAGTGTTGGAGCTCTCTCATTATTCTCTCTCTCTCTCTCTCTCTCTCTCTCTCTCTCTCTCTCTTATACTCTTGGACACTTGGAGTTTTCTTGGAGTACTTTGGCATTGGAGCAAGAAAGGAAAAGAAGCAAGAGGAAGAAAATATCAAACAGGGAAAGGAAGGATCAAGTAGCTACAACAAGCTTCATTGTAGGTATCGACTTGCATATGTATTTTCCTTGTTAGATTTGGCATGCATGGGATTGCATGTGTTTATTTTCTACCATGGCATGGGTTTTTCCAGATGTGATAGTATTTCCAACCTAACCTTTCCATTTCCTGATAGCTTTGATGAGGTGGGTTCAGTGATCCGGTTTATGTGGGATGATCGGATTGGATTCGAAGCTGAGTGGGGTGGATCTCCAAATTGACAAGCACATGGTCTAGTGGTCCATGAACCAGATTATGGATCATGAAGCCACTGACCTAGTAACCCCTGAAGCAAATTGCGGGTTGTGGTAAAGCCAAATTGTGTGCCTTAGAGTGCCTAGGAATCCTTGCAAGTGAATGGAAGAATATATGGTAAAGCCAAAGGTGAATTTTCTCTCCATTGGGCCTAGTGGTCTCACGTTGGGATGCACGATAAATCCTGGAGAGTATGTATTAGTGTAGGGCCTAGTGATCCCTAGATCAGACTGTGGATTGCGGTAAAGCTTAAGAGACTAGGAGGCAGTCAAATTCTTCATGGTGTAGGCGGAGAACTTTGGTGGCATCCATGTTGATTGGTGTTTTTTATGTGTTCTATGAGTCCCACATTCATGCATGAAATATGGCATGTGGGTTATTGGCTAAAGGGAGACTTGGCTTAGCCAATTTATGGTCAGGTGGAATGTGGTAGTCCCATCTTCGATTGGTGCATTGCATTCATTAATGAGAAAATTCATTCCCTTGATTTTGATGTGTAAATGTATTGATGTATATGTGGATTTTTATGGTTGATATGTTTATGGTAAGTATGTTCCTATTATGTTGGTTGTATGTATATTTTATGACAACAGTTATGTATGGCTCTCAACATGTTTTTACTTGTACATGAATGGATAATGTATTTATGACCTAATAGGTGATAATGTAGCAAATTACATGTGAGAAAAATGGTTCATAGCAATTCTCAGATAAGTATGAGATTCCTACACTTAATTCTATTGTTTACACCTGTAGATTACATGTTGATGATATGTTTGACGAAATGCCTATCATGGCTAGTAGGGGTCTGGTTATGGTCTTATTCATCTTTTTTCTTTTGCATCATTGTTTCCTTGTACTTTTATTGATTCTAAACTATCACTCCATTATGGGAAGTGACCTGAGCTCTGGTCCTGAAAAAGGGGCTTAAATCTTGAGGTCGCTGACACAGAACTAGCAACTTTGGTCTTTGGTCGTTGTCAGGCAATCCTATGAGAGCGACTTTGGGTTTCTAGTCGCTCCCTTACCCATAGCATGAGAGCGACTATGGCCTAAAAGATCCAGAACATCAATGGGACCTAGGTTCAGGTGGTTTGAGTGGTTGACATGTCTCCTGAGGATTCTGAAGCTAATATTGGATGATTGTGTGTGGTGTTTCTATCGATTCCGCTTCCTTAAGGTCACATAGGAGGTCAAATCTTATCATAGTAACCTCTCGTCTCATGTTTACCTCGATTGGCATGGTTACTTGGATGGATGTGGAAGGAGGGTTTTACAAGGGAAGATAGAGGATTGGAGGTAAGAGAGAGAGAGAGAGAGAGAGTGAGTGATGGGAGAAGAGAGAGGGAGGTAGGAGAGAAAGTGAGAGAGAGGAAGGACAATATAGAGGACTTGAGAAAGAGGGGAAGAGAGGGAGGGATAGAGAGATGGAGTTTGAGGGGGGGAGAGGGAGGTTAGAAGAAAGACATAGAGAGCGAGAAGTGGAGAGGAAGAGGGAGTGACAAGGGAGATATGGAGAGAGAGTGTGTATGTTTGGGGTTGAGATAAAGAGACAAAGAAGGTGAGATGAAGAGAAGTGGGGAGAGAAGGAGGGGGGGGATACAGTAACAGAGTTGGAGGGTGAAGAGAGAGAGAGAGGTGGGAGAGAAAGGGAGAGAGAGGAAGGAAAAGAGAGGATGTGAGAGAGTGAAGAGAGGGAGGGAAAGAGAGATGAAGTTGGAGGGGGAGAGAGAGGGAGGTAAGAAGAAAGACATAGAGGGAAAAATGTGGAGAGAGAGAGAGGAAGTGATAAGTAAGATGGGGAGAGAAGGAGAGAGGACAACAAGAGGAAACAAAGAGAAGCAAAGAACAGGGAGAGAAGGGGAAGAGAGAGAGAGAGAGAGAGAGAGAGAG